>MDYQ01000370.1:0-17069 GCA_003024175.1 Planoprotostelium fungivorum | reverse complement strand
TCCATATCTAAGATTGTTATACTAAAATGTTGTTCGAGTATTCACAAGAGACGATTTCATTCTGAAAGTGCTGTCACGATTCATCTTCTGTTGGCGTCCGCAGTCTTCGTCTCTTCTTTCTTGTGTGAACCGGCCGATCGCATCGGGGTGGGCCGGGTTGATATCCTGCATCTCATCAGATGGATGATGAGATGGACCCGACCACCTTCAAATCAGTTTCATGTCACCAAACCAGCGCAGTTGAGAATGCATAGAATTCTCATGCTGATGCTTATCATATCTCCTCTCGTGAAGGGTAGAGAATTGGACTATTCCTCTTGACGCAAGTTGACAGTAGGCCGTCGAAGAGTGCCGATATACAAACATTTCTGTCGCCCGCTTTTGTGGTTACAATCTATGGTAGCGGTTATTACCGCGCACAGATGTGACACACATGTAAAAGGTGTTCGTGTGGGGACGCGATTCTCACCTTTGTCGTTCCTCTGGAACTCCCTTCCCGTATTGTAAGTGGAAGTATATTTCAAACACGGGCCATGTGGAGGGGGCTGTCTCTGTATCGCCTCGTTTTCTTGGCTCAGGTGATATTTGCGGACCAGACGGCGGATCTGACCGCTCTATACAACAGTGCTGGAGGTGAGATGCGGATATGATGAACTGAAATGCGAAACTGAAGTCATACAGGAAGTTCTTGGCAGAACGGTGGAAACGCCAATTGGCTCAATGGTGACCCCTGTGGCAACAGCTGGGCTGGCATCACCTGTTCGGGAGGCATTGTGGTCAAAGTCAATTTAGATAATTGTGGATTACAAGGAAGCATACCTGACTCATTCGGTACCGGTCTAACTCAAGTGACCGAATTACACATCACGTTCAATTATCAAGGTAACACTGGTTATGGATCCAACTTTCAGGGTGAGTTGATCGCACATCACGAGAACAAATCTCGCAGGATGTTGAAGACCTGCCTCAGGTCTATACAATACACCTCTTCCTTCTGGTCTGAGCAGTATGACCAAGATGATGTACCTCTACATCAATTCAAACGATTTTAGCGGAAACATCCCAGACCTTTCCGGAATGGTCAACCTTCAACAGGTGAGCCATCATCCCTCTTTCACTTCGGGCGCTTGATCCCTCATCCGTTTCTGATGTATTCATTTCGTCGCTTCATCCGTCCCATCTTGTCTCAACCATCTCCCAGGCTGACTTCGAATACAACCGTTTGACCGGATTCGCTAACCCGAATGGCCTCTCTGTCTTGACCTCTCTCCAAGCTTTGAAGTTGTACCGCAATTTCTTCGCATCCGTACCCTCTTCCTTTACCAGCATGTCCACCTGCACTTCCATACGAGTGAGTGACATGTTGTGGACGACATCTGACGTGTACAGATGGAATGTAACAAACTGACATCGACTGTTGATCCTGGCATCTGGTCCATGCCTCAAGTCACCGAGCTCAGCTTCGGATTCCAGGTGATAGGAGACCAGTACGCTGTGTACAATCCCACGGGTAACCGCGTCACTGGAATTGTTCCCAAGTCGATCTCTACAAAGACTCTGTTGGATCTGAGTGGTAACGCCTTCGACGAGTTTGAAGACTATACTATGGGCAGTCCGCTGGGCAGTGGAGCCACTTGTGACATGTCAGGCAAAGGGTGATGATAGTGTGTATCTATATGATGTCTGACGGGTTGTAGATCGCCAGCCGGTCCAAACTTTGCCTGTCCCATTCCTGCATGGGCCAGCAGCAGCTGCTCAGCCTCGTGTACCTGTTACACACCGACGATAAGTTCTGTAAGTGGAAATCCACCGAATGCAGGAGGAGACATCGTCATCACAGGAAGATACTGGGGGTGAGTCACCTTCTTCTCCATCTTCAGCCTGATCGACAACGTCACCGTCATGAAGATGAAGAGATGAGATGATGATGACGATGAGAAGAAGAGAAGATGTCGAAGAGAGACTGACAGGACACAGAGGAACGCCAAGTGTGACAGTGGATGGAAGGACATGCACATACAAGTCATCGACTCGCACGACCATCACCTGTACAGCCCCTGCATGTCAGAACGCACAGAACACGGGAAGTGTAGTCGTCACGTCACAATGCACTGGCAACCCCAAGTCATCAGGGTTCACAATGACATACCGTGAGAGGAGAGAGAAGAGAAGACGATGACTGAACGAGTGACAGAGGCACCCACGACATCGTCGACAACTTCTTCAACGACATCTTCGACGACATCATCTACAACGTCAACGACATCGTCCACTACATCGTCTACAACGTCGACGACCAAAGCCACCACTTCGACCACTTCCTCTACAACGTCGACAACCAAAGCAACTACATCTACAACTTCATCGACGCAGCCATCGACCTTCACTACGTCTTCTACTACATCCAGCATCCCCTCTACCTCATCTACAACTATCGCCACTACCACTGACATTCCCTTCTGTGATCAGATCTTCCTCTCTTTCAATCGCTCTCTTTCCTCTTCTGTTCTGCAAGATCAGGTGAGAGTGCAGAGAGAGAAGGAAGGGCTGTGTGACTGACAGAGAGCAGCTGAGAGGGATACAGCCTTTTGCGATGCAGTGTCCTGAGCAGCTGAACGCAGTCGTGTTGCAGATCGCATCGACAAACTTGCAGAGGAACAAGACGTTTGTAGTCGAGGCAGGCAACATCTCTATCGCTGCTGGAAAGGTGATCGACATATGATGAATTATGTACAATATCTGAAAATAGATGACAGATCGAAAATGGAACATCGTTGCATTTGGTGTTTGATAGCAGTACAGCCTCAGGTCTCATCCCATCTGACGTGGCTGATCTACTGCCTGTCAACAGCTCTGCCATTCTTTCCTTGTATACATTCAATCCATACGTGACATCACCATATACAGATACCGTGCAGTGAGTTTTCTTCGAAATTTCCTGATACGATTCTGATCATAAATAGATACACGAATTTGGTGTCCCTCTCTGTCACCTCTGCCGACGGTTCCGAGGTATCCATCCATAACACGTCATCAGCCATCGAGATCGGCATGGACTACAACGCTGTAGACGGCTATGAGATCGAGTGCGTGTGGTGGGACAACAGCACAAGAGGCTGGAACAGAGAGGGCTGCATGACAGACACAAGCAGTCAGCCAGTCAAGTGTCTGTGCAGTCATCTCACATCTTTCTCTCTGCAAGTTACGCCGAAGGAAGTACCACCCAGTAACATCGCAGCGAAACCATTTCCATGGAAATGTGAGCAACATGAAAAGTCACGTACCTTGATTGACGTACGTACAGGGGTAGGAATCGGAGCTGGAGGTTTCGTCTTTCTTTTGGCCGTAGCTCTCGTGGTCATCATCGTGACCAGGAGACGTAAATGGAGGTCGAATGAGAACCAATTCACTATGATGTCTTCATCGTCGACGGCTCCTCATGTTATTCCCGCCGATCAGATCTTACCCGAAGGTGATCGTTAGATCTTAGATCTGTCAAGACTGACGTGTGAATGACAGCTTATCTGTCACCCAGAGTCAGGAAGGCTAGATATCAGGTGAGATGGGACGATGTGATGTGAGACTGAAGGATGTCGACAGCTATCGAATGTCATTGTAGTTCGAGCACAAGCAGGCGATGGACTGAGCGATCAGCTGCTGCAGGTGTGTTGAACATCATCGAGAAAGATGAAGGGAATGATGTTGGGACAGAGACTGAAACACATCAACATCGCACAGTATCTGGGCTGCTATGTTGACACAGTCGGCGACACCTACTTTGTGACCTACTATGCACCTGGTACAAAGATGACAGAATGGATAGGCATGGGCAACTATGACAACGAGACAGCACATCAGACGTGAGTGATGACGTCATGACACAGAAGAAGACGAGTGACGCAGATGACAGAGTGCTGCAGCTAGCAAACGTGATGGCGTATCTGTTCGATCAGAACGTCAACGACTATCGGCTGACAGCAGACAAGATCATCGTGCAGCCAGACACAGGCGGTCATATGCTCAAGCTGTGGGACTTCCGCCTTGGCTCTAAGTTACCCAAGCTGTACACTGTGAGAGTCTGACGATATAGAGAAAAAACTGACACAGAGACAGCCGCCAGAGAAGAAGATGAGAACAGAGGCAGCGCTTGTCTGGGCGTTCGGCGTCTTATCTCAGCAGATCATCGACAAGCAGGTCTACACTCCTAACACCCCTTACACTGAGTACTACAACGGAGAAGACATACCCGAGTCGTCTGTAGAGTTCTCAGTCAAACAGAGGTGTGTGCAGACGAGTGAGAAGAAGAGAGTGACAAGAGACAGCTTGAGGAAAGATCCGACAAAGAGGCCAACTTTTGTTGAGCTATGCAGAAGAGGAAAGGAGATAGCCTCATCCACGTCTTTCAACGGCTCTTCAATCTCATTCCCAGCTCAGCAGAGAAGATTTCCATCCGTTTATCAGAAGCAGACGTCTGATCCTTACTCACAGATCCATATCTAAGATTGTTATACTAAAATGTTGTTCGAGTATTCACAAGAGACGATTTCATTCTGGAAGTGTTGTCACGATTTATCTTCTATCACCAAAGAAGACTGACGCACGGGTAAGGTAAGTTAAAGGTGAATTGACCGTGATCGGTGAAGGGAGAGACGAAGACGGTCATGTTGGCCACAGAATCCGCTCCTGAATAATACAACACTCGCTCTCCTATCCTGCACACTTTCATGACATCGTATGTGATCAGGGTTCCCATCTGCATCATTCAGATTCAATTCATCTCATCATCGATCACCTTTCCGTTGTATGAGCAGCTCTCTGTGGTGTTTGATGACGTATTACGCGACGCCAGCAGATTGGGGACGTACGGAAGGATGGGGTCATTAGATATTCGGCACGAGGGAGTCAAGGTGGGAGTTCCTGTGGGCGTTATTATTATTATTATTATTATGATCCCACCTTGATCTCAAGCCTCTCCAAATCACCCACTTCATCTTGCTGGGCGATCAGCTAGAAGGTCCATTGGCAAAGATCACCGCACCGAAATCTCCATCACCCCAGGTTTGACAAACTAATGAACCCCAGCAATAGTGTCCAGAGGTGATAGGTGCACATGTGCTGAGCTGCCATGTCTGATTCTGATCGATGAATCCACTCCAGGCCGCAGTGGATGTCAACGTGAAGATTTTACCATCATTATTGGTGTACGTGCAAGCATCTGCGAGAGCGATCAAGATCAGAAGAGGGATCAGCATGGAGGAGCGCTCGATGGAGAAGTCCCTTTCTGAAGAACGCTGGAACACTCCTGTCAGCGCGGAGTCGGCGAGAATACGATGAATAAAATATCTCTCCCCATTTTATTCTCGAGAGACTGATCGTACACTCAACATCTGTAAGGGTTGAATCCAAACTTGGGGTTGTTGTTCCAGTCCAACATTCCAAATCCAGGCTCTCCCGAGTCACTGTAGGCATGGACGAACCATCCAACCTTGTTGCTCTTGAAGTATTGGCAGTTGTCCGTGAAGGTGCTCCAGTACTTCTTAAAGTTGTCCATGTTTCTGGCCTCGTCGTGTGCGCCTCTGCCGTGTCCAGAATTACCATCAGAGCTCCAGCACGTCTGAGACACCATGATGGGTCGCTTCAAGTTCTTCGTGGCGAAGTTGACTTGAGATTGGAAGTAAGGCCAGAAGCTGTACGCGTTGGGGCATTGCCAGGGGTGGTAGTAGGGCATGACTGTCACTCCTTCAGCACGATGACGTCACGCCACGTCACTCACTGTGGATGTTCGTGAGGTCGGACAGGTCGTTGACTTGTCTTCCAAAGTCCTTCAGACTGTCTCCGTTTCTGAAGATGTCTCTGTCCCAATCGTCGGTCATGGTGAGCATGACACCGTACTGCGACAGCTGCTGCTTGAACGATCTCATCTTGGGCAGCCAGTAGTCTCCCTGCTCTCCCAACTCGTCTCCGTAGGCAACGGAGTGGATGACGTAAGGTGCGATGCCACCGACTTCTCCGTCCTTGAAGACGCCGAGGAGAGCGTTCTGTGCCTGGTACATCAAGTTGTCGTTCGGTCCCCAGTCCCAGAAGATCATGGGAATGACAGCCCTGGGAAGGTGAGTGACGTGTGATGACGTCATACGACGTGGCTCACATGTCGTTGTCGCGACCGGCCTTGACGAGGTTCTTCCAGATGGAAGTCTGTCTGCACTGAGGGAGGTAGACTCTCAAAAACTTGGCGTCGTATCTCTTCTTCATGTCTGCCATGTCTGACGATCTCGTCAGATGATGCGATGAGATGGTGTGCCTCACCTCGGCTGATCTTGTTGTAGCTGTTGGAGTCGGCGTTGCAGTTTCCGTCTTCCAGGGGGTAACTGAATCTGGATAGATCATCAGTGACATGCGGGTTGCATGATGTCTTCACCCCAAAAAGCCGTAGATCTGATCGGCACCGCAGAACCATTGGTTGCGGTTGTTAGGGTGACCGTTCTTGAAAGAGGCAGAACCCATGGGGAAGCAAGAACCTAAAATAAACGTCAGACATCTCATGATCGAGGATGAAAAGATGAGACGTACCAGTGCTGTTGTTTCCACCGTTTCCTCCGTTATTTCCACCGTTGTTTCCTCCGTTGTTGTCGCGTCCAGAGATGACTCCGCTCTGTCTGCAGTTGGCATCGGAATGGCCGGGTTGTCCAGACTTCAACCAGCAGTTCGTTCCACAAGAATCGAAAGCCCAGCTACCACATTGCCTGTATAATGTGAGATCGAATGAAGATGATTGGTAAGATGGTGGAAAGGGAGAGGACTCACGCATTGTTGTAGCATCTAGCTTGGCAGTCCTTCACATTGGCGGCATATTGGGGTTGGTTGGGAAGATCGGCACCAGATCTATCGCCGTTGTCGATGCTGCCGTAGTTGTTGTTGTCCTTGGTTGGCTCGGGAGCCTTGGTGGGAGTGGGTGCGGGAGCTCCCCAGCAACCAGAAACACATCTGCAAATGACATAAGAATCACATCAAAGCATGATGTCTCACCCCTTGTCGGTAGAGCAGTATTCCTCGGTGGAACCGCAGCTATAAAACTCATGAGTCTGACTGAACTTTTACACTTTCAACTCACTATCCGTACTGGCTGCAGCATGCCCCATCCCAGGCATTGCATCCTTGAGAAGCACAGTTCTGTCCACTGACGACCGCCAGGGCGAACACGATAAGCAGGGTCGTCCTCATGTTGTTTGAGGACTGAGCGAATGCCTCCCTCCCTTACTGAAGTAAGAAATGCGCGGTATGACAGACCGCAGAACACTCCGGTACTTCTTCCTGTTTGGCAGTCGATCTCCACGATTTCCGCGTCTAGTTAACGTGACATAAGCTCGCTAATGAGCGGGAGGGGAAAATTCTTCAGGAGCACCCTTCGAACTTTCGACCTCTACTTCGAAGATCCTAAACCCACCTTAGCCCTGATTCGTACGTTTTCCATCAACCGATGCATGTCCAAATCAACACTCACTGGGCTCGCCGCTCTCTTCTATCGAGTACGCTGTTCTATATGAATGATGTTGAACGGGTGAGGGACTACCCATTCAGTCGACGGTTCGCACTTCAACGATTACAAACCACTCTCGTTTATGTCACTTTACAGTTTAGGAGAACACATCTCGGCAGGTTCGACTCCCTTCATCCTCATCCATCTCCTGATGGCGACCCTCGTCCCCGTGGTGAGTCTCTCGTTCTGAAGTCTTCCGTTCTCGTCTGGAATGGCCTGCAAGCTCTCAATGGGTAGCTCTTCCTCGCTCCATTCTTCTCCCCTCCTGACGAGGGCCGAGAATTTTCCCGATTGGGGTACGTCACACCGAAAGACCTTCTTCAATTGCTCCATATCGAGCCAACCAGCTATCCATCCATCAGCCATTCAAACATGTCATGTGATTGCGTGAGATGATGATGCATCGTGCATTTGCACGTATGCGTGGTGATTCCGATGAGCGAAAGAGGGGATTCACACCTGCACCGACTTCTTGTGGATCCAAATTCAACGTCGCATGTTCGTCCATGTGAATCTTTGCGTAAAAGTAGATGACGATGTGATGTCTCTTGGGTTGACCCACTTGAAGGTGAACTGGAAAGACACTCTCGTACAGAGCTAATGGAGATAATTGAGACTCTTCCACCTTGATACCAGTTTCTTCATGCACCTGACACGATCGTTACACGGATCGTCATCATGATGATGTGAATTCCACCTCTCTCGCTCCGGCTCTCTTCAGTGTCTCTCCTTCCTCGATGTGGCCTGGGTGTGAGGTTAAATTGGGACTCTCAAATTCGGTCGGTATGACGTCTCACCCCCAGGTAAGACCCATCCCCGTGGAACTGGGGGAGATCAGTGATGATGATCGAGTTTAGAGGACACACAAGTTCGCATGTGATCTGCTCTTCTTGTCGTGAAAATCTGTCCGTGTTGATTCTCTAAAACGACGGCAACACCAATGCGAACATCCTGCTTGATTTCGTCCACTTGATTCCTAAACTCCTCTGATATGAAACGAAATGGGCATTCGTGTGCGTGTTCCAATACGGCATGCTGCTTCGGTCAGATGGAACATTTTAGGAGCCGAATACTTCTTCACCCTCTCCCGGACGTCCAATGATCAGACCCGACTGTCCGTATTGAATCGATACAGGAACTTCATCCTCTTCTGTGACTCCAAACAGATGAAGTGTGCACGTTGAAAAGGGATGGCAGATCTCTCCTCCATCCTCACTCCGAATCACCACCTTCATGTCTATGTGTGACGATGCGCAAGAACACGTGTCGGAAATCTCGATGAAAAGGAGGAACGAAATTTGTCGCGGTCCATAAGAACCCACACACCAATGGGCCTTCCTTCTATAGACCTCCCCTGCTCTGTATCTCAGCCCGCCCACGATTTCTTCCTCTATGTCACAACCGAGATATATCACTACCTAGACGCACTCGCTTGCCCTATCTCCATAGACAGAGTGGACGTTTCGTGTAGAGGTCATGAAAATGAACAAGTGTCCTCGATTAGGCATCGAGGTGTAGCTATTAATATCAGGCCGCTGATGGTGCGGGGTCACGATCAGCGAGGGAAAATTCAGTGAAGCGCAAACTTTTCAGTTTGTAAAAGATTTGGAAACCGCGCCACAGAAAGGGATCAGACACAAGATAGGGCGCATCCAATCACCCGACTATTAACATAAACCGAAACACATGATGCATCTCACACACACTACCCCGATGCAAAGGTCGCCTCTGATGCGACCGAATGCAATCACGAGAGGAATCAGCAGCCTCGATATAGAAGACATGTGCAGTAAAGCTACGACGGACGAGCAGAGAATCGCGATATCGAAATACGCACTACGAATACTGGACAGACACAACACATGCAGCCTGCTGCTGACATCACATAAATACCATCTCACGAAACTACGAGATGGCTGTCTTCGCTTCATCTCGGAGCGAGGAGAGGAGGTCTTGACAGGGCCTGCCTTTAGAGCTCTGAATGAAGATGCCGTCGCCATCATACTCACGGCTGGGACAGGTGGGGTGTATGACCCACACATGACGTCTTACGTCTCTCACAGGTTTGGCCTCTTACGTAGACGAGATGATCATATTAGATGCACTGGTTGGCTGGGCCGAGCACCATCTAAATCAGAGAGGATTACCATCAGACAGTAATCACGTCTCAAGTGTCCTGTCCTCTCTCCTCTATAAGGTGGAGCTACCCCATCTGAAGGCACCACTGTCACCGAGACGAAGATCAAATTCTCTAGAGGATCCAATACTCTTATCACTACTGATAGGAGAGTACGAACTGAATTACCATTGTAACGAGAAGGCTTTTGTACCTTTCATGGAATAAATGTATTTAGTACCGAACCTCCCCATCATGAAGCAGACATGGAATGTTCTATGTGAATTTCGACACAGACGGCAGTCGTTCACGTTTTTTATGGAAGCGATGAGATCTTCATCACATGTAGTCACTTCCAAAATAGGGCGATGTAAATGATCGCTTCTTTGGCGATGCGCAAACCTTTGCTGTTCTACAGATGTCCATGAATTTCGGCCTTCTTTCTGGAATTTTCCTCAAACTGTGCTCGTCATTAGATCCCATGTCTTGCACCATGATCGACACCTCTGCTTGACGGCATACAAAGTCAGTGAATTGGGAATCTCCTTGTCGTCGTAATACTCTGTATAGCTTGTTTCTGTCATCATCTTTCAGTTCTCCATCATCAACCATATAATTTGTTCAGTCACCTCGTGGATACAGTGTCTGGTCTATGATCTGCATAGACAAGATGCCAAAAGCCCACACTTGTGCAGCTTCGGTCCTCAGCTTCTTCTCAGGTGGCTGTCTCTCTTTCAGTCTCTTCTTCGAAATCACGCGCCGCATCATCACAAACTCACCACATAGAGCTCAGGTCGTTGTACGTTTGATCGTAAGTCCCACAGTCTGAGCACATATCCTTTGTTGTCAGGCTGTATGATGACCTTCTCAGCCGTCACTATGTTGTCTGTCACCCCTTGATCGATCAGATATGTCATCACGTTGGCCAGCTGCATCACTCTGCATCACGTCAGATGACCTCACATCATCTACGAGACTCACAGATGCTCAGCCATGTCGTTGTCATACTCTGTGGCTGTTATCCACTTGCTCAGCTCTATGCCAGCTACATAGTTGTACACAAAGTACTTGTCTCCAACAGAGTCGCTGTAGCATCCCAGATATTGTACGATGTTCACGTGTCGTACTCTCTGCGTTGTAGATGAGATCTCTACACCGGATCGACTCTTCGATGTCACCTGCAGGAGATGTTCACTGAGTCCGTCACCGCTTTGCTGACGTGTGATGACGACATCAGCTAACTGTCGACATTGTTTATCATTCATTCCACATCCCGTATTCTCTCACCTGATATCTACCCCTCCTCATTCGTGTTGAAAGACATTCTGCCGCCAATTCAGATTGAATGAAGGACATCACAGTGATATATAGACTCCATGGATTTGAGAAATCACCTGTGACTTCAATCTGATCTGCTGGGATGATGTGGGATATCGATTGCATGCCCAAATCATAATCTTCTCTTCTCTTCCATCTTCTCCTTGTCAGGACAGCTATCATCACCATGATGACAGCTAACAGAAAGACAAAGCCTCCCACTCCTATTCCTAACCCTGTCGTGTGTCACATCTCGTACATGTTCATCCGCTCGGTCACCCACATTTCCATGGAAATGGCTTCGCTGCTATCTCGCTCGGCGGCACTTCTTTCGGCGTCACTTGCAGAGAGAAGGAT
Source organism: Planoprotostelium fungivorum (assembly GCA_003024175.1). NCBI lineage: Eukaryota > Evosea > Variosea > Cavosteliida > Cavosteliaceae > Planoprotostelium > Planoprotostelium fungivorum. The sequence goes on along the minus strand of MDYQ01000370.1, from coordinate 5,742 downwards.
GTGAGATGACTGCACAGACACTTGACTGGCTGACTGCTTGTGTCTGTCCTGCAGCCCTCTCTGTTCCAGCCTCTTGTGCTGTTGTCCCACCACACGCACTCGATCTCATAGCCGTCTACAGCGTTGTAGTCCATGCCAATCTCGATGGCTGATGACGTGTTATGGACATGTATCTCAGTGCCATTGGGTGATATGACGGACAGAGAGACCAGATTGGTGTATCTGTTGTCTCATCAGATTTATCCATATAAAACTCGAGGAAAGCTCACTGTACGCTATCTGTCGATGATGTCACATATGGATTGAAAGTAGAGAGAGTCAGAACGGCGAAACTGTTGATAGGTAGTACATCAGCCACATCAGATGGAATGACAGCTGATGCTGCGTTGTCATCAAAGGCCAGATGCATCTGTGTTCCGTTTTCGATCTGTCATCTCTTTCAGTTTCTCTACTCCATCACTCATCATTCACCTTTCCAGCAGCGATAGAGATGTTGCCTGCTTCCACTACAAACGTCTTGTTCCTCTGCAAGTTTGTCGATGCGATCTGCAGCACGACTGCGTTCAGCTGCTCAGGACACTGCATCGCAAAAGGCTGTATCGCTCTCAGCTGCTCTCTGTCAGTCACACACATCCTTCTGTCTCTGCAGACTCACCTGATCTTGCAGAACAGAAGAGGACAGAGAGCGATTGAAAGAGAGAAAGATCTGATCACAGAAGGGAATGTCAGTGGTAGTGGCGATGGATGTAGTAGAAGACTTGGTGGAAGTGAACGGCTTCGTAGTCGAAGTTGTGGAGGTAGTTGGCTTCGTAGTGGAAATTGTGGAGGTCGTCGGTTTTGTCGTTGAAGTGATCGAAGTGGTAGCTTTAGTCGACGTTGTAGATGTGGTGGGTTTAGTGGTCGATGTTGTAAATGAGGTCGTTGACTTTGTAGATGTCGTCGACTTGGTAGTCGACGTTGTAGATGATGTTGTCAACGTAATTGATGTCGTCGGATTGGTTGTCGATGTAGTTGATGTCGTAGACTTGGTTGTAGACGTAATCGGCTTGGTCGTCGACGTTGTGGATGTCGTCGCTTTCGTTGTCGATGTGGTAGATGATGTCGTCGAAGATGTCCTTGAAGACGTTGTCGACGATGTTGTGGGTGCCTCTGTCATTCGTTCAGTCATCGTCTTCTCTTCTCTCTCCTCTCACGGTATGTCATCGTTATCCCTGATGACTTGGCATTGCCACTGCATCCTGACGTGACGACTACATTTCCCGTGTTCTGTGCGTTCTGACATGCAGGGGCTGTACACGTGATAGATGTACGATTGAATGTCACGACGGTGCATGACCTTCCATCCACTGTAACAACCAGTGATCTGTTTCAATGTCATCTCATCTATCGTACATCATCCTATCTTATGGAGAAATGATCGAATTGTTTACCCTGTCTGTCTCTTCAAGATTGTGGGCGGAGCCACCCTAAACGTTAGTCATCTTTTGACATCGATGATGAATCATGGATGAGCTATCTTATAGAAATTTCCCATGTAATTGATGTGGTTGGAGATTAAAAAATTACCCCCAGAATCTCCCAGTGATGACGATGTTTCCTCCTACATACGGTGGATTTCCACTCACAGAGGATGTAGTCGGTGTATAACAGGTGCACGTGGCATTGCAGCTGCTGCTAGCCCAATAAGGAACGGGACAGGCGAAATTTGGCCCGGCCGGCGATCTACAACGCGTCATTTCAGATCTCGTGAACGTGGGACTGATCACCCTCTGCTTGACATGTCGCACATCACCCCATCATTCAACGGATTGTTTGCGTTGTAATCTTCAAATTCCTCGAATTGATTACCACTCAGATCCAACCAATTCTTCGGTGAAATGATTTGGGGCACCAGCCCATAGATACTATTTCCCGGGGTAGGGCAGGGATCGTCCGGGTTCTCTCTCACTCGACATCCAAGGCTGAGATCGGTGACCTGCGACATGGACCACACACCAGAGTCGATCGAATTTAAATTGTTGCATTCCGCCTTGGAACGTCAGATGGCATCTACAACTCTCCACTCACTCGGAGCGAGAACAAGGAGCTCATGACGGTCACGGAGGAAGGGATAGAGGTGAGGGAGTTGCGATAGAGCGACAGATATTGGAGTTTTGTCAAGGCGGAGAGGCCGTTGGGGTTGACGAAGCCAGTCAGAGAATTGTATTGAAAATCGATCTGGTAAAGATGAATGGGGAGATGGAGAAGATGAGAGACGGAGTGGATGATAGGAGATGGAATGATGAGAATGGATGACGATGGATCACCTGGATGAGATTGACGAGACCGGAGAGGTCTGGAATTTTTCCAGCCAGACCATTCGAATTGAGGCAGAGGTATTCTAGACTGATCATCATGCTCAGACCAGAAGGAAGGGGGGTGCCGGATAAACCTATCGCGTGTCTTCAGCATTGTGAAGGCAAGGTCGGTTTCGTGATGATGTCCGACTCACCTTGATAATTCATCGTGATGTTTAATTTGGTCACTTGAGATAGACCAGTCCCGAATGAGTCGGGTATGTTTCCTTGTAGTCCAAAGCCACCTAGACTGATCCCAGTCACATTGCTTCCCGAACATGTGATGCCAGCCCAGCTGGAGCCGCAGGGGTCGCCTTGATTCCAGTGATTGCTGATCTTCCAAGAACTCCCTGTTTGACATGAGTATCGCATCAGAGATGGACACGTATTACCTCCTGCACTATTATAGAGAGCGGTCAGATCCGCCTTCTGGTCCGCAATCACGACGTGAACCAAGAAGATGAGATGACACAGGGACGGCTGCAATCGCATGGTCCGCTGTCTAAAATACACTCTTGTACGTAGTTTGAGAGAGGATGAAGACCTTCTTGGTTTAGATCACTCAGTGTAGCTCTTCGGCTATCGGGGTGTGACATATCTTGCGGGAAAGGAGAAAGAGGAGACGCAGATTCGAGTTGTGTCGGGCCCCCACCACGTTTGTCTTTACACGCTGTTTCTTTATTCGTACACTTTGTTGACCTGAGAATATGGATCCGTGGGTACATTACTGCTGATAATTGTTCTCGAATTGATCCGAGAATGCCCGCGTTTGTGATGTTGGAGCGGCTTCTCTTCTGCAAATATCTGCGAATTTTGGTCTCGCCTTCGGTTCTTTTCTTAGACTGTTCCTCATCAGTCAACATCCCATGCATCACATCACGATCCGCACCTTTGCTTGACAGAATAGAGGACCCGTGAATCAGGTATCTCCTTGTCGTCATAAAACTCTGTATAGCTTATTTCTGTCATCACCTCTCAGTTCTCCATCATCAACCATATAATTTGTTCAGTCACCTCGTGGATACAGTGTCTGGTCTATGATCTGCATAGACAAGATGCCAAAAGCCCACACTTGTGCAGCTTCGGTCCTCAGCTTCTTCTCAGGTGGCTGTCTCTCTTTCAGTCTCTTCTTCGATGTCATGCGCTGCATCATCACAAACTCACCACATATAGCTCAGGTCGTTGTACGTTTGATCTCAAGTCCCACAGCTTGAGCACATATCCTTTGTTGTCAGGCTGTATGATGACCTTCTCAGCCGTCACTATGTTGTCTGTCACCCCTTGATCGATCAGATATGTCATCACGTTGGCCAGCTGCATCACTCTGTATCACGTCAGATGACGTCACACCATCTACGAGACTCACAGATGCTCAGCCATGTCGTTGTCATACTCTGTGGCTGTTATCCACTTGCTCAGCTCTATGCCAGCTACATAGTTGTACACAAAGTACTTGTCTCCAACAGAGTCGCTGTAACATCCCAGATATTGTACGATGTTCACGTGTCGTACTCTCTGCGTTGTAGATGAGATGTCGATATTCTCTACGTTGTTATCGATGTCACCTGCTGAAGATGTTCACTGAGTCCGTCTCCACTTTGTTGCCTCACAACAACAACGTCAGCGAGCTGTCGACGTTGTCAATTTACATGTCAGATGTTCCCTCTCACCTGGTATCTACCCCGCTTTATCCGTGTCGACAGATGTTCTGTCACTGAATGTCAGATTGACGTGAATACAGTTGTGACGTCACCTGTGACTTCGATCTGATCTGCTGGGATGATGTGGGATGTCGACTGCATTCCCAGATCATACTCTTCTCTTCTCTTCCATCTTCTCCTCGTCAGCGCAGCTATCATCACTATGACGACAGCTAACAGAAAGACAAAGCCTCCCACTCCTATTCCTACCCCTGTCTTGTGTCACAACTCGTACACATTCATCCGCTTGTTCACTCACATTTCCACGGAAATGGCTTCGCTGCTATCTCGCTCGGCGGCACTTCTTTCGGCGTCACTTGCAGAGAGAAAGATGTGAGATGACTGCACAGACACTTGACTGGCTGACTGCTTGTGTCTGTCATGCAGCCCTCTCTGTTCCAGCCTCTTGTGCTGTTGTCCCACCACACGCACTCGATCTCATAGCCGTCTACAGCGTTGTAGTCCATGCCGATCTCGATGGATGATGACGTGTTGCGAACGGACACCTCGGAGCCGTTGGCCGAGGTGACAGACAGAGAGACCAGATTGGTGTATCTATTCAATGATCAGAATTGTATCCGGAAAACTCGATGAAAACTCACTGTACGGGATCTGTGGATGATGATGTCACATATGGGTTGAACGCGTAGATGGATAGAACGGCCAAACTATCGATAGGTATTACATCAGCCACATCAGATGGAATGACAGCTGATGCTGCGTTGTCATCAAAGGCCAGATGCATCTGTGTTCCGTTTTCGATCTGTCCTCTGTCTTCAGTTTCTCTACTCCATCACTCATCATTCACCTTTCCAGCAGCGATAGAGATGTTGCCTGCTTCCACTACAAACGTCTTGTTCCTCTGCAAGTTTGTCGATGCGATCTGCAGCACGACTGCGTTCAGCTGCTCAGGACACTGCATCGCAAAAGGCTGTATCGCTCTCAGCTGCTCTCTGTCAGTCACACAGCCTTCTCTCTCTGCACTCTCACCTGATCTTGCAGAATCGAAGAGGACAGAGAGCGATTGAAAGAGAGAAAGATCTGATCGCAGAAGGGAATGTCAGTGGTACTGGCGATAGTTGTAGATGAGGTAGCGGGGATGCTGGATGTGGTAGAAGACGTAGTGAAGGTCGATGGCTTCGTGGATGAAGTTGTTGAAGTGGATGGCTTCGTAGTGGAAGATGTGGAGGAAGTAGTCGACGTTGTAGATGTGGTCGGTTTAGTCGTCGATGTTGTCGACGTTGTAGAGGTAGTCGGATTAACCGTAGACGTTGTTGAAGATGTTGTCGACGTTGTAGATGTGGTCGGTTTGGTAGTAGACGTCGTAGAGGATGTTGTCGACGATGTGGAGGAAGTCGTCGACGATGTTGAGGATGTTGTCGACGTTGTTGAGGAAGTCGTCGACGATGTGGAGGAAGTCGTCGACGATGTTGAGGATGTTGTCGATGTTGTCGGCTTCGTTGTAGACGATGTAGTGGATGATGTTGTTGACGTTGTAGATGATGTCGTCGACGATGTCGTGGGTGCCTCTGTCATTCGTTCAGTCATCGTCTTCTCTTCTCTATCCTCTCACGGTATGTCATTGTGTACCCTGTTGACTTCTGACTGCCACTGCATCCTGAGGTGACGATCACATTTCCCGTGTTCTGTGAGCTCTGACATGCAGGGGCTGTACAGGTGATGGTCGTGCGAGTCGATGACTTGTA
>MDYQ01000369.1:0-18929 GCA_003024175.1 Planoprotostelium fungivorum | reverse complement strand
TGAGAAGCTTCTCAAGGAACATCAAAATGCATCTAAGCTTGGTTTTCAGTATGCTCAATGGGATATGCAGTCTTTGCAACAGTATATGACAAACAGACACCAACAGCTTAACAGAAAGATTAAGAAGGTATTTACAGCAATCAGGTTTTTGATCAGAATCAAACATAAGGCCACACTATTGACAGCAGGTGTAGCTATTCAATATGATTACTCATTCTTACCGGACACATGGTTCTCCCAATCAGTGTCAGCTGTGGCCCAAATCTGCTCAAAAATAGATGCTGTCCTACTGTTGTACTAGAGTCCTACCCTTTTTACTTTAAGATAGAATTGAACTGCACATTAGTTAACAATGAGGATGGAACAATTATAGATAAGACATACTTGACCCTGCAGATCATACCATCAAAATATCATCTATCAAACACATCAGTGATATCAACAACACTCTACAATTGTGGATACAAAATTCTTTTGCTGCTGATGATTCTGTACCTGACACTAAACACAGAGTACATGAATTCATTGCTTTCAAACTTAAGTCTATAGGATGATGCATTATGATCTGAAAGTACTTTATGTGCTGTTGGATTGATTTTTTGAAAAGTTTTCTGGTACTCTTGGTGATGATTTTTACAAAAAGCTAAACAGCAGAAGCAATTTAGCTCTGATACTGAGAGTGCTCAAGCAATATTGCTCCTCAGAGTAAGGACCTGCAGAGACGGTCTTGACGCAGTAACCTTAATGTGTCTTGCAATTAGGACACGTTAACCTTAATGTGCAAGACAGTCTTGCGCAGGTCCTTACCTCAGAGGAATCAGTTGATCCATACACTATGTTCACAGATCAATCCCATAGTTGTGAGTAAGGCTAAAGTGATTTAGCTGTGATGATGAAAGCGATTTAGCCCAATGTTACGTATAAACCCTGCCTCTTAGCCACCACCCCCTATCATGTGGGGTGTGAAAGACATGCAGAAAGAACTGTTCCCTTATGAATGAATTTTTTAATTATATAATGTAACACAGCCAAAACAACGCCGGTGTCGTTTAGGGCTGTTGCTATGCAAGCTAGAGCCTGAGAGGCCCTAGAGATCTCATAGAGGCCCTGAGGACACCACGACAACAGGATATATAGAATATAAAGAGAAGATAGAAAGCCAAGACTCACTGGTAGGGCAGTCTGGGGGGCAGAAGCTTGAACTGCAGTCCAGTTTCCTGTTAATTGGCCAGGAGGTGGTGCCACTCAAGTGGAGGGGAGAACAAAGGCAATAGAAGGTGTTATCTGAGCAACATCTTGAAGGGTGTTGGGTTGGGCTTGGTCGAGCCCATAAGTGGCTATAACGAGGTTGTAATCAGCGTTGTCATCTGTATATACCCTGTTGTTGATGATGAGAGGCATCTGTATTATTTAGCATCTTGAAGACCAAAAGCCAAGCATTTGGTTTGAGCGTATGAAATTATCTTGAGAATATTCAAGGTGGGGATGAAATGGATGAGATCTAATGCTTGCAGATGGCTTGGAATATTTCCCTCTGCAAACAGACTTGAAATGAACCTCAGAAAAGACGAAGATGAACCAACGCCAACGGGCAGATTGTTACCTGCAAAGGGTCTTCTTCTTTGAACGGACAGAGGAATAGGACCCAAGATCTGGAATAAAGTCAGAATGAGAGATAAGAACCGACGTCAGTGTGTTGTTACCTTTGGACGCGCTTGAGACGAGTCTATAAAGAGACGGCACGATACAGACCAAAGATCTGAAAAGAAATAAAGTCAGATTGAAGACAGACCATACAATGAATGAGAGACAGCAATGATACAATAAGACAGACGTCTACAATCGAGCGTCTACCTGTGGTTGAGGTCTCTGAAGCGAAAATTTCCTCAGAACAGCCCAGCCAGCCCTGACGCCCTGGCAGCATGAAGATGAAAGGAATCCTTCACTGATATCTTCTGTTGTTCTCTCGCCAACAGGAAGTAAGGTTGCTCCATGTGTTAGTTGTGAAAGGAACCGGGACCTCTCTTGCTTTTGTTATCACATGATCACTGGCTTCATGAAGAGCTGATGGGAAATGGCTGGAGATGACTGCTAAGCAGAAACAGTGGAGGACTCTGAGAACAAGAGGAGCGCAGGCAAGATGCCCTCATTATAATCTAATGGAAGTGCTTGTGGAAGAGGGATTTTCTACCAATTAGTGTGTGTAAGGTCATTTACAACCAAACACACAAGCAGACAGCACATTACAACACCTCATTGCCATCAACATGCCTATAGATCCCTCAGACCCATATTCTAATGATCCCAATTTTAAGACCCCCCCCACTAGACCTGCTCCCGAGCCAGACAAATCGAACCATTGAGAAAGAACAAGAACATTCAACCCTGTGCAGGAAAAAACAGCCCTGTTTTCATAGGAGATATACAGAACAATCTCAAAAATACACAAAATTGTTGCTTGTAATATCTATTTGTGTGATTATAAAGAAGCCTAATGGTTATCTTTTGGATTTCTTAGAGGGTTATTGTTGCTTGTCTGTCTGGGCACGCTTCTTGTTGCCAACAGGCACCTGAGCTTCATTTCCATCTTCAGACAATGCATCAGTCTGTTGTAAGGGGTCTTCTTCTTTGTCTGCTTCTTTGTCTGACTCCTCCTGAACAGATAAGATACATCAGCAATAATATCTTACTTCACCCAAGGTGGCATATCTACCACTGTTCATTGATCCCATCTTGTCAAGCTCAGGTTGTTCAATTTGGGAGATGATCTTCTTGGGCCCAGAAATACTCCAACAGTTGTACTTTGAGGTGTTGGATTCAATTAGATGTACTGGCAGCAAAGATAGCAATCCAGCTATGGCTGCATAGCCAACTGCTGGAGAGAGGTCTGCCAAGGGCATGGAAGAGGGTGAGTCACACAGGTAAGAATGGATCAACTGAGCATAGACAGTGAGAGGGATGCATGAACCCATCTGTGCATCTAAAGGTTGATGGTGGACAGTCTTCAATTGGATGGGAGATGTAACTCCAGTGCAATCTTTGAAGGTAGGATCCTCATCCTCTCTTCTAAGAATTACACAGAAATAGGTGTGATGCCTCACAACCTACCATCTATCAGAAATGAAGAACAAAATCACTCACACTATCCTCATAGATTGCACCTGCTGCACTCTTTGGGGTCACAATCTCCAAGTGATTGTGGAAGGCAAATCTTTTGAAGGTTACTGACATGCTCCACATCATATAAAAAGTGAATATTATAGCGGATTTATCTACAACTAAACACACACTGAATACTTGCTTCCTGTGAACAGTTTGTAAATTCTCTGCAAAACATTTATAAGCTTTTGTGTGCTCTGAGCATGCTCTGTACAGACTGGGTGGAAAACACTGCATACTAAAAGATAGTAGCCTCTGCCTCACAGAGGCAGAGGCTAATGAGGGCATGTGGGTGGGCCTTAAGTGTGGTGTTTCCTTTTGTGTCTGCTTGGGCATGCTTTGTACACATATATCTCTTATCTGAACAATAGCACGAGTAGACAAAGTGGATAAACCAGTAAATAAACATTGACAGTGAATTTATATGTGTTTATGTAATGACAGCAGTTAGAGATGCTGCAGAGTTTATTATCTACCACCGTAACCAGTTCCACCAACGTTGATAGACACAGATCCAGAACCCCAACCAGTGCAATAGGGTTGTCCGCCAGAGGTTGTAGTAGTTGCGGGATTGGTTGTGGTTGTAGTTGTGGTGGTCTTCCCAGACATAATGAGCTGTGAGGTGTCTGTTTGTGTGTTCAGTTGAAAATGAATGTTTCACAGCTAAAATCCTCACATGGACAAGTGTGATCGACTTGCAATGAGACCACGATGAGGGCGGTCTGCCCACCGGAACATATTCGTTCGCTTCCATCACGCGGAATTTCACCTTGTGACGGAACGCCAAACGCACAGGAATGAACTGTAGATTCTCGTTGAGGCCTCAACTCTTGCAGCAGTCCTCAGGAGAGATTATATATAAAAGAAATAGAACTGTGGTTTTTATACATCTGTGTCTTTTTGCTCCTCTCTCTTCATTCTATCCATTTCCTCCTCAATTAGAGGATATGCATCTAATACGTTTTGAATGGCAGACGTAAGCGAAGGGAGTCTTTCTGTTCTCTCTCTAATTCGCTCCTCTCTTGTCGTCTCAATTGTTTTGTGTGATGCGATGGGGAGGAAGAATCCAATAGTGGAAGCTGTTGAAGCGATAGTTGAGACGATTCTCGACCAGACCTCTGCGACCTAGATACCTGGGATGGCCAAAATAATCCCCAAAAGCGTGAGGATGGCTGCAACAAAGCCTAGAGGATGTTATTTTAGAAGATTTGGGGCTCCACAAATTTTAAAGACTGACCTACCCGCCGTTCCATCTGAACATGTCTTTCGTGTTTGTTTTGAAATTCCGAATCTGATGCGAGATGTTTCAGCACTACAACAAGAGATGCAGCCAGTGCAGTATCACCTGAGAATGTGAGTGGACCTCAGAATACATCTTTATAGATATAACACGATAGAAGACTCACCAGCAGTTTGTGCGGGTCCCTTCGCCTTCACAGAGTCGATGAACGCCTGATCGGATAATGTGAGCCAGCCATCTAATTGTCTGTCTGTGGCCGTCTCTATCCAATCGAAAGTAGCGGCCTTCGCTGGTCCGCTTGCCTCTTGATCTGTTAGACGTCGAACATCAGCGGCGAGGGCATTTCTCTTAGCGTCGAGAGTTGTAAGTGTTCTCAAATAAGAGTCGTCTCGAGGGCGAGAAGTGGCCATTTCAGCTATAGAGGGTAAAGATGGGTCCAACAATCTTTGGTATACATATATAACAAGAAAGAGATATCCAAATATAACAATAACGAATAGAACTTACCAGTGTCTTTAGAGCGTGATGTGTGGTTGGTGATCCGTTTCCGTTTTCTTCTTCGCACGTTTTCGTTCAGCGAAGAAAACTCGCACCTGCGAATGCGAATATCAGGAAGGAACACAATCACATCACGATGGACAACACGACACCTACCGTTCAACCCACTCTCAGCCAGCTCCTCCCAATGGCTGCGTCAGAACAGTTCAAATCCTTTATTGGCCACCTCGATAATGCAAGGAGTGATGCCGTCCAGACAATGAAGATACTTCAGACTTTCTGGGCTCTAGCACAAAACGAGGGTGCTCGTCTTGTATCTGCAGAACAGCGCCTCAACAGTTGTGCCGCGGCGTCAGAGGAAATGCTTGGTCAGACCGACGCTCTCGTTAATCGTCTTCTTGAAAACGGCCTCTTCGAGTTCAACCTCCCTCCTGCTCTATGGGTGGACCCTAATTCTCAACAATATCAAGATACGTACAACGACCTCGCCACTCAATACCGAGCTGCCGACGGGAAACTCGAGCAGAACGGTCGCTCTGTAGAGGGTAGACTCAAGCGTGCCGCAAGGACATCACGACCGAGCAACAGAAATTACAAACCACTCTCCATGAGAGCTACGCCAGACTTCAGGGCCTTTTAATACACCAGTATGCGTACGAAGAGCTCCTTGGAAATTATAGACAGTATAAGACCATCAAGGACGCTAATCAGCGTGAGTTTCGTCGCCTGAAGAGGACCATGCAAGACAGACGAGTTGAGGAGGATCGCCAGCTGAAGGCGATAGAAGCCCAAATTAAATCTGGTGGAGCAGTCCCTTTTGCCGCCAAGCCTGGACCCAAACGCCAAATGATTGCCGGTCCTGCCACCCCTAGCCTTCAGCTCTATATAGAGGGTGTTCAGAGGGATATTTCCCATATTAACCTGGACGAGGATACCAATCAGTAGATAAATAAAGAATTACAAATTGCGTGTGGTTTGTTTTTTACCCGCGGTGTTTACGTATCGGGTAAAAAAAAGGTTCCTTTTTACCCGCACTTCCGAGTGTGTTTCCGTCAAGCTTACATTCCCTTTGGAAGTCCTAGATCTGCACATTTGCTGCTGTTCTCTGTGACCAGCATTGGCTGGATATTTGAATAATGACAGAGAGCCTTTAGGTTGTCTTTGGCAAATGATACAGGGATAGTGTGATCCAGATTCCACAGCACACCATAATTCATCAGTGACATGCCTGAATAAAATTGAGATGCCAGGTGTGTCTTCAGTTGATCCTGTGTACACTGGAGATATGCCTTAAGCTGACCTATGCCAATATTTACTCTTGATGCCAGATTCTTCATTATTCTATTCATCACATCCTCTTCAGTGAACTGTTTACTGTACAACCCAAAAGGTACAGTGTGTATGTTGTCTATCATTATTCTCTTATCATACCATCCATCTAGAGCTGCCTTGTCTACTGTCATTGTATTCATAGTGAGTGTATCATTATGTATTGTTTTTCTAATCAGAGTGTTCTTTGCCATTATTAGATCATCTGAGAACACTGCTCTCTTATAACTGTCAAATATCAATATTTCTTTGTTCTGGCTTAACACCACTCCTTTATTTCTAACATCCTCTTTGCCATCCTTCTTCACATAACTGTATGTTTTAGGCTTCACAAAGATAGCTTCTTTCAGTTCACATTCCAGCTTCATCTTGCCTGGTGTGATATCTCCTGCTGCAGCAAAATGCAGCTTTTGTAAATAATCTGGGAATCTCTGTTTGAATTCTTCATAGCTGGATGCTTTAACCTGCATATATATGCTATCTGTGTCTGTATACAGGAGATCCACTTCTGTTTTCTCATAATGCTGATACAAACAATTGTACACAAAGTCTAACATCAACACCTTACTCCATGATAGGATAGCTGACCCTACATGCTTAGCACTCTTCATATTACACTTGTCCTTCTGTAGTCTGACTTCTATCAGACCTTTGTGTTGTTTATCTGCATGTCTCATAATACTCCAGTCTGTTATTGTCCTACCTATAGTTTGTTTCATGAATGACTCAGGTGAGTGTATAAGAAGTGATTTATTGTATTTGTCATCAGACTGTAGCATCTTTCCAAAGCCACTGTTCACCATAAGTTTGAAGAATTCCTTTTCAGAACTGCTTTTTGTGACCAAATTGTCATCTGATGTCTGCTTACCCTGGTTGATTCCATCTTCAGCCCTTTGTCTGTTAGCTGTCATATCCTGTACATAATCCTTTAGTACATAGTCTACAGGTTGCTCAATCACCTCATATATGTCATTGATACAGCATAGATTGTTCTCTAGTAGGTATTTCAAAGTCTCTGAATAGATGCAATAGTTGTCTTTTGACAACAAATGGTACATTAGCTTCTCTGTCTGCAAGGTAATCTTGTTGTGTTTCGTTTTTAGTTGTGTCTTAAGATAATCCATGTAGCTGCTGAGTTGTACTGACTCATTTAGTTGTACTTTTTCTGCTAGAGGTGGGAAGTTCTTGGTGAGCTCTCTCTGCTCCTGTGTGTAGTACAAACTGCATCTGACAAATCCAGTGAAACAGTATGGATCTTGTAGTTGACCAAGTTTATGTATAACACCATACATATACCTTTGGTTGTAGGAAAGCTGTTGTTGTTGCTTGCTGACATTCTTCAGCACTCCTAGTAAATTTGTAAGATTATACTATATAGTGGATCAAGAAACTCAGCATATTAGAAAGAGTTGAATGCAGGACACACAAATAGAGCAGCACGTGCAATGAGATGGTCCCACCTGAGAGAGGAAGATGCATCTGAGCAGGATTCCAACAACAAAACGAAGGATACAGCATCAACAAAGGTAGGTCCTGCATGATTGTCTCGTCACATGAGGGGATTGCAATTGTAGGCATGGGATCTTTCCTGATTACGTTCTTCTGTCTGGGAGGATTTGTATAATACAGAACACGAGCAGAAAATTGCTCGTTAAGGAGATCTCATGCCTGCTGCAGTGACTGTTTAAACAGTCAACCTGATTGCGAGGGTGTTGAAAAGTCATCAAGGTGGTGATCTCCTCTGAATCTCCTCCTGCGCACTGATAATGAAATGGGCGCCTTGCCAGTGGCTTTGTAGAGCCAGTTAAACTTTTGGGCATGGCCCATAGTAAAATGCATTGGGACCTCCTATGCCCAAAAGGGGAACCAAAATATTTTCCAGGCATGCTACAACTCCGCAAAGCTGAACTTCTCTGCCTCTTTTCTGTGCTGACTCCGTATCACTTTCACTGAATTCTCATGTGTAGATGGCAACGTTTGGTAGCCATACGATATTAATGAGTTTTTGTTTCGTTTTTATTTCGACATCTGGCCCAGGGGATGCATCTAGATTCCATTGGTGGTAGATTCTTTTGAAGGAGAAGGGAGTGAAGTTGTTTGGTTGTGTGATAGGAGACATCTCCTGATGATTTCAATGTCAGCAGCAACTTGAAGATGACAGAAATAGTCGTGGGTACCTTGCTTTGTCATCTGCTGAACAGTACTTCTCTATGCCGCGTTCAGCTTCTTCTCAACTGATGCAGAAATTTGTCATGACCCAAAACAACACTTAACACTTTCACCTCTGCTGATGGCACTACCTTCATTACCCAAACCTTTTCACGCCATCAGACTCCTGACAAATCTCTATTCCACATCTTTGTACGCCACAACAGTTGCTACCACTCAGACTGATCACCTGAGAATCCTCTCCTGTATAACTGCTGTGTTCATTGGAGCTCCACCATTACCACATCCTCTCAATACATCCAACACAAGGACATCATCACGCTATCCACCATTAGGAGACCACATCAATTGAACAACCTCAGCAGGTGGATTTATCCAAAATCCCAAGATGTACCATCGCTTTTATCAAGCATTCTCAGATGGTGCCCACTCACTCCACTCACTCCCCTCACACGGCTCACATGGCCCACACAACCTCAACGTTGATCTCACCATCATATCTGATCAAGGACAACAGTTTGTTTCAGAGTTTTGGACAGCCTTCTGGACAGAACTTTGCTGCAGACCGGCCCTCTCAACTGCTGTTCCTTAAACTGATGGACAGACCAAGCAAACCAACAGTACTCTCGCCCAGCATCTACAGATATTCTGTACGTACCTACAGGACGATGGGCCTTACATGTTACCAACCGCTGAATTCACCTACAACAACACACAACACACTGCTACCGGAATTGCGCCTTTCTTTGCCAATCTAGGACGCCACCCTTGTGCGCAACAATAAACAACTACACGCTACTTGACAGCGTGATTTTATTCATGTTTTCTAAACTCAGCAGTGCAGTTTGCCCCAAGTCTATTGCTGATGTTGTGAAGACGAACAAATGATTTGGTTTTCTCCGGTTGGTAGTCAAATGGTGCATTGAGAATGGATCACTTCTCTCCTGACCACTGCAATATGCACAACAAAAAAATTAGTGATTCAAATGCATGCATCATAATGAAAGGGAACATTATAGTCCATTTCTCTACAACTCTCCCCGCACTGAATGCTCACCTCCTGTGTTCTGTTTGGTAATCCTCTGCAAAACATTTGTAAGCGTTTGTGTGCTCTGTACTTGCTTTATGCAGTCTGGGTGGAAACCTATGCACTCAAATCATACAAAAGACACAATGAGGCAAAAGGCAGGTGCACATGAATCAATTTATTTGAGGCTCACAAAGCCGTTCAATTGTTCTTGACAATGACCTTTGCTGCATAGACAAGCTTTCTGACCAGCACTGCCAGTTTGGGTGATGTAAGACAGCTGTCCTCTCTGGGTCTCTCTGCCATAGTCCTTGGCCGCCTGGAGGTGTATGTTTTGCCACACATCCCAAGAACTGTTTCTTAGGTTTGTTCATCAACCAGCTTACCTGCTTACTCTGTTGCTGCCCAGTGAGATCATTAGCCTTTGTATTAGATATCAGATATTTAAAGGGTGGTGGCTAAGAGGCAGGAATTGTATGCAACATTTTCTAAATCGCATTTTGGTCTCTCAACACTATAGGATGATGCACTACTGGTTGTATTATTATTATGTACTGATGGTCACAGATCAATTGTAGTTGTTGCTAAGAGGCAGGGTTTATACGCAACTTTGAGCTAAATCGCTTTCCCCTTAATTGTAAGAGTTTTGACTCTCCTCCAGAGACAGGATCAACAATAGAAAATAACCAAAGAAATGTTCCTGACTTCTTGACAAAGAGGCCCTGAATGCTTTTTTATTATGACCAAGTTGTATGTCATCTGGAGATATATATCTCTTCCAATATTTTGGTCTACAACTCGGAATCACAAATCAATTCTACAACGCTACGCTAATTGTTTATAAACGCTAGCGTTGATTATAGCGTAAGCTTCATTAAATAGTCCCCTGCATGTTTTTGTTGCTATCCACTAGCATGTATTACCAATGTGTTTTTGTTTGTCTTGTTCTGCCTGAATCAGCGCTGAGTGCGTCAGCTAAATTTGAGATGATATGAATACTCACCATTAAGACTCTTTAGTTGTTCGTTTTAGAATTTTCCGTTGTAAACTCTGAAGATAGTTCATCTTCTCCTTGTATGTTAAATGCAGCCTCATCCTCTGTGTGTGATACTATTGTACTGTGTTGCCTGTGCATCGATTTTGATCTCTGGAGAGCCAATGTTATATTTATGCCTTGTGGTAAAGGCAGAGTTGATCCAACACAGGGACAAATATAAGACCAAGCAGTTGCGAGAAGAGACAGCATAGATTAAAGGTCTTGCATGTACTCTAATTGGTGCTGGCAGAAAAATGATTTGTGTTGTGTCTCAAAAAGTAGAGTTACCAACAAGGTTTTGCGTGTTATTGCGTGGAATTTCGATCAAATTTTATCGATTGCACACACAACCTGACAGGTCCAATACGCGGAATTTTACAAGATCAATACGGCCAGGAAACTTCCATGTATGGCCTTATGTGTTGCTTGTCTTCAAAGTGCTCTTGCTGTGCATTGACAATGTTGGCAAGGAACACCATGAAATTGTGTATGTTGGGTGAGCTGAGAAGAATGGGCCAATGGGCTGCAATAATGTCAGTATGATTTACACTGATGTACAGATGATACCAGAGAGACAGTATCAATAGCAGAGAATGTAAGAATCAATGCAAAAATTGTTATTATATTTGTAATATTCTTTATTTTACCTACTTATCTTTGTGTCTGAGGTCCTTAGACCCTGTAGAATGATAAAGAAGAGTGATGACTGCTGGTTGCTTCCTATGTGGAAGACTTGAGAAGTGATTTTATTGTATTCAAATCGTTCATTCTTGAACGTAGAAATATCCAATAAAAGTCATGGAGAGAGCCAGTGAAATGTTTCTGTGAAAAGGGCGTGTTTCTTGAGAGTTGGAAATTCAGGGAAACCCTGGCTGTTGTAATTGGGGTAATTATTTGGCGTGTCCGTGATCTCTTGTGGACTTGGTCTTATGTCTGATAGTAGGTACAACAGTGTCATCACCAAGTTATGTTGAGGCAAAAACAGAATGATGCACATTAGAACCTTATAAATGGTATTTATTCATTCTAGATATTATTTGTCATACTGTTCTATGACCCTCAGAATGTAAATAATACTCTGCAAGTAGGAATTACAGCATCCCCTTCACTGAGACTGACATCAGGAGGATTGATAGAAGCTAATGTATCTGAGTCAGATGCATGAGGGGTGTGATACGCTTGAGCGGAACTGTTGTTGGACTCCAAGCTTGAGTTGTTGCCTCCTGCAATTGATATGACAAGTCTTGAATTGTTTGAGATGTTGTAAAATTGCTTGAAAGATTGATTCAATGTCTCCCCATCAATTGCAGTCCTGGGGAAGGTGGTCTTGCCACTATCTCCAGTGAGATGATATCCATGTATAATACACTTACCATAATAACAATTATTATATCCTCTGTACACTTTCAGTTCAGCTGCATTTGACCCATCATGGCACACCTTTCTGTCCACAATGAAGCAGTTATATATGTATTTCCTCCCAAATGAATAGAATAGCAGGTATGTGTGAACCAAGCCATTATATACCATTCTAATAGGTTGCCAGTTTGTCCACATCCCTTTGATGTGAATGTGTTCCAATTAAGGTTGCAGCAGATCTTGTCCCTATTCCTGTTGCCAGCGCAGCGGGATCTGTGTTATGTATGATATCTTTTTACGATATTACAATAAATTCTGGAAACAAAAAGTTTGAGAAACAGCCCAGCCAGCCCTGGCAGAAAGGATTTAGAGACAAGTGTCAAAATTTTGAGCAAGAGGACTTGAGTCACTTAGATTAAGACTATCCTCAGTAATATGCGGAGCAGGATGAGATGATTCACATAACGAGAGGGAGCTCATGACCTGAGGATCACGTGATGGTGGGACTGCTATCACGCACGACTGCCATTCATGTGAAACAGAGTTATAACTTGACTCTGTCTCTTAGAATCCATTGTGGCAGAGTGCTCTCACAGCAATCTCATGGCAGAAGCAGAGCAATGAATTCTCCAACTGCAAAGTGTTCAATTGTCATTTCCAACTGAATACACAAGCAAGAATTTCACTATCACCAAACATGCCTCCCAAAGCTTATGAGACTCCTGCAGATCTTGCATAGGCAGAGGTGTTTCAAAAATGTGTTGAACAGTATGATACCATATAGTGGATCAAGAAACTCAGCATATGAGAAAGAGTTGAATGCAGGACATACAAACAGAGCAGCAGTCCTGAGACCACCTCCTGGGATGAAGATTCGACATTTACCTAAGGGTATCAGAGAGTATGTGAGTACGAACCCTGCAGATTTCAAAGAGCAAAAACCCAAATTCTTACTATATTTACCATAAATCTACTATATGACACCATTTCCAACTTACTTATTTTACTATTATTACTGTTTATCTACTATTAATTTACTCATCCAAATTGCTATATTTACTATGTGTATTACTATATTTTACTATGACCCAATGGTGGAGTTCTGCATACAATGATATAGTCTCTCAGCTTCCACAAAGCATTGTAGACTGTTTAAAGCTCAGGATACAGAATACAAAGATTAGAGGCAAGAAGTGTGAACTGAATGAAGAATCTGATAACTTGGATAATTCTTGTTGTGCCTAACATTTGACATCATTGACTAATTGGAAAACTCGGAGAAAAGTCAGTGAAAACTCAGCAACCAAGAAACACATTCAATGCATGTTCATTGAAAAGGAACACCTTGGCTTTCTTTGGTTTGAAATCATTCTTTATAAACAGAGACTTTGGTTCTTATGTGGTGACCATACACCACAATTCTATCACAAAACAAATGACCGTAATCTGAGCATTCAATGAGAGATTTGATCAATTGGACCAAACTGAGAAGCACCATCACTGCACGTTGAAAAGGCAGGATGCTAAATCAAATATGAACATGTAGCTCTCCATCTGTGTGGAATGGATGATTTTGTGATTTCACCTCTGTTTTTTTTGCAGTCATTTGGAGCCTGTTGCAACGAAAAATATAGAGAATAAAAGGTTGGGACTCACTGTGAGAGGAACTAACATCAACAAGCTGTTGTTGTTACCTGTGGACACGTTTGAAACAAAGTCTACCTAAAAAGCAACATGACTTGATAAACATGCAGCAGCAATGACGTAACGAGAACAGTGACAATTTGGACAATGGTGACAACCTGATTTGGTTTTCCCAGTTGGTAGTGAAATGGTGCATTGAAGATGGATCGCTTCTCTTCTGACTACTGGTGAATGCACAGCAAAAAAAATTAGTGGTCGTGAAATTGAAGCAAGATCGCAACAGTCGCAAGTGCGGTTTGCAGATGCGAATTCCAAAAACAAAAATTTTCAAGAAACAGCCCAGCCAGCCCAGACACCCTGGCAGAAAGGATCTGGAGACGAGAGATGAACGCTTTGAGTGAGAACTTTATCTAGGATACTCAACATCAGCCTCAGCAAGCGTGATGGGTGATTTGATAAGGGGAAGGATTATTATGTGATGGCAAGGGTCTGCAATGAGACGGTAGGCAGTTTGGGCCAATAGGGAGGTATGAATGTACAATTAGAGTCAGGAGGAGTGAAGATGTGGTCACGCTGCATATCTATAGTTTCAAGGTATGTAACGCATCTTGTTTTTTTCCCCTTGGTTTCAGCAAACAAAAGCGAGTCATCTCATGATCTGAAGACCACGTGATGGTGGAGCGCGATCACGCATGTCCGTCAATTCATGTGAAACGGGGATATAACTTTACTCCGTCTCTTAGAATCCGTTGTGGCAGAGTGCCCTCATGAGGATCTCATGGCGGAAGCGGAGGAAGAGGGATTCTCCAATTACACTACATACCTCCTCATCACCCTGCCCCGTTTCGTCCTGCCCCTTCTCGTCCTGCAGAACCTAAACCTAAAAGTAATTCGCATTTCACCTGGTCCTACTTTTGACATTGGATATCGAGGCTAGTCTTGAGTATCCTAGATAAACTCCTCACTCAAAACTTTCGTCTCTCGTCTCTAAATAGTTTCTGCCAGGGCGTCGGGGCTGGCTGGGCTGTTTCTCAAACTTTTTGTTTCCGGAATTTATCGCGATATCGTAAAAGATATCAAACATAACACAGAGACCCCTGCCGCGTCCACAGGTAACGACACCGTCCATTCACTGTGGGCCACAATTCAAGCTATCCAAGACGCCTGTGTCTATTTATTGAGTGTTTACATTTTCTGACCGTCACATCAGATCTCGTGCCTATCATCCTGTCGCCACCTCAAAGATTCTCAAGTAATTTCATACGCTCAAACTGAACGCTTGGCCTCTTGTTTTGTGTTTTGGTTCATCTTCATCGTTTTGACTCCTGGGTAGAAGATGACAGATCCCAATTTGCCCACCATGCAAACTCGCATCAACGGTCTCGCCCTTTCTCTGGCCGAGAAGACCTGGGCTCAGGATAAGCTGACAGCCAACCCAGACCTGGCTACCACGTGGACCCCTGAGACAGATGTTAATTTGACAGCTTTCATCAAGCAATCTGCCACCCAGTCCGCCCCACCTGGTGAGTCCCGACCCTTCTTTATTCTCTTTTTATTCTCTTTATTCTCGTCGCGGTGTCCCCAGGGCCTCTACGGCCTCTCAAGCTCTAGCTCACACAGAGGAGGCCTTGAAGGGTTTTTGGCTGCTTAATTATATGTTTTTGACTGAATGGATACAGTTTGGCCTCGCAACAAATCAGCATGGAGTGGAGAGGGAGTGGGAGACGATGACCCAATTGCCATTAGGAGGCAGCCAACAGTCGACAAGATCCTTGCCGCTGTGGAGGCTCATCATGCGGTCCTTTTTGATTCACCTCCATACTCTGGCAAGACCGGTCTGGCAAGCAAGCTGATGCGTGCCATAGAGGAAAGAGGAGACTGCATGTTCAAGCGGAGCTGGGTCAAGTATGCGGCATCCACGCTCAGCGACCTTGCACACCAGTGGGCAGCGTGGAGGGTGGAGATAGAGAGGATGCCAATGGGGAGCTATGTCATATTCGACGAGACACAAGTCATGTACCAGCTGGCTGCACATTCAGACTTTTGGGCATGGATGAAGGACCAACAGGGGTTTGATGGACAATACCGAGTGATCTTATTCAGTGCTTGGCAGAGTGGGCAATTGTGCCGTAAGACTCCACACCTCGGTACAAACTAATAGTGACAGCGGGTCAAGGTACTCCAATTTCATTCCCAGGCCGATTGCAGCTAAAGGACATCCGTTTGACACGAGAAGAAGCATCAGATCTATTACATAACTTCAACAAGCGCGGCAAACTGACCGTTGACATCAATCAGGGTGAGCATTTCATGCATTAATGTCAACTCATCACTCGCAGTCACCTTTGACGTAATGCTCGGTATGACCAACAATCACATTGGTTACATGCGCTTCCTCCTTGAACAACTTCGCAGAAGATCACGAGAGACGCCATTCACTCATCAAGACGAACTGCTACCCTTTGTGACCAACCCCAGGGCATTCCTCAACGAGATATTCTCAACTGTGCGCATACCCTCGCTCAGCGACCTCAGCCAGACAGCCTACTACAGTGTACTGCAGTCGGCGATCAAAGAAGACCCGGTCGTGTTCAAAGAGGATTTGCATACTCCACTTCTCAAGACAGGACTCTTCGAGATTCAGGAAGGTTACCTGGGTCTCAACTGCCTTTGGCTGCGTGACGCATACATAAATAGGATAGGACAGGCCAAGGGACGCGATCACGAGTACAAGTACTGGAACCCAGATAGACATACCATTGAGAGCTTCTTCCATGAAGTTCTCTCACGAATGGACATGCAAATGCTTATGGAGCGAGAGAAGACAGACGGTAAGATCTCAGAGTAGGCATGGCAAGGCGAGTTCTACCGCTCCTCTTATATGGTTCTTCGCGAGACGGATACCCTATCCAATGAGATGATCATTCCAGAGCAGTGAGCTGTCTTAGATAGTGAAAGCGTACTCAAGTTTTTAGGGAAAGGAGCGGGGGAAGGTTAGATTTCTGGATCAACAACATGTACAGGTATGGGTTTGAACTAATCCGCGGTACCGATGGTCTGAAGGACCATGTGGGACGATTCTCTGAGGGTGGCTCGTATTACCCCCTTGTGACAAGCGGGATCGTGAAGGAGTGGCGCATCATCAATTTTCGGAGCATAGAGACGAAGATTCAATTTCGAGACTCCCGGATGACGTTTGCGTGCTACGATCATGCTCAGAGCCAATTCGTCTTGAAAAAGGTGTGTCGTTGGAGTGCCATAATCCTTACACAAATAGTGGATTGATACATGGCATGAAGAGGTCATCCCATGTCAATGGAGATACCCATCATCCCCACCCCCCACACTGTCTCCACTCTCACCACCTTCCATGCCGTCCCAGAGACAGTCAACGGNATGCTTATGGAGCGAGAGAAGACGGACGGTAAGATCTCAGAGTATGCATGGCAAGGCGAGTTCTACCGCTCCTCTTATATGGTTCTTCGCCAGACGGATACCCTATCCAATGAGATGATCATTCCAGAGCAGTGAGCTGTCTTAGATAGTGAAAGCGTACTCAATTTTAGGGAAAGGAGCGGGGGAAGGTTAGATTTCTGGATCAACAACATGTACGGGTATGGGTTTGAACTACTCCGCGGTACCGATGGTCTGAAGGACCATGTGGGACAATTCTCTGAGGGTGGCTCGTATTACCCCCTTGTGACAAGCAGGATCGTGAAGGAGTGGCGCATCATCAATTTTTGGAGCATAGAGACAAAGATTCAATTCCAAGACTCCCGGATGACGTTTGCGTGCTACAATCATGCTCAGAGCCAATTTGTCTTGAAAAAGGTGTCGTTTGAGTGCCATAATCCTTACACAAATAGTGGATTGAAAAGGACAATACATGGCATGAAGAGGTCATCCCATGTCAATGGAGATACCCATCATCCCCACCCCCCACACTGTCTCCACTCTCACCACCTTCCATGCTGTCCCAGAGACAGTCAACTACCAACGGACGAAAGTTCTTCAGCACAATGCCTACCCAGTACCCACAAGCTGCCTCATTTGCTCATGCAAAACTAGGAGCACGCACGTCACTTATTCCCAAGAAGCTAGCATCATATTCTTCTACATCACACATCAGTACTGTGCACGACGTGCTTAGATGTCTTTTAAGGAAGTAAAACACCACATTGTGCGGCATTTTTGGTTTTAGACACATCAACTTACACCCTGATCCTGTCTACGGGGGAAATGAAGATTCTTTCGAGAATCAAACTTTGCAAGAAGAAGACAGCTACAAGTATGTTTTGTTGATGGTTGATCCATCCTCTATATTGACCAATGTACAGTTCAGCTCAATTTTGAAAAAGAAGGGTATTCCAGTAAAATAGGCAGAACAGAATTTATTTTTGAGCATATTTGCGCTACTGCTGATACAGACTGAGAAAACCAGGTGTTTGGCAAGAATGTGTAATCATATTGACTGGCTACACCTGCTGATAGCAAATTGGTTGTGGGTTTCAATTTGATCAAAAATCTAATGGCTGTAAATGCACTTTTAAGTCTTCTGTGTAACTGTTGACGTTTATTGGACATATATCAATGAAGTGATTGATTGTCCCACTGGGCATGATTAAAGCCTAGTTTATTAGCATGATTGTATCTTTGTATGAATTCTTTGAGGTCACTCAATTTCCCTTGTCTCAAATCACCAATGTATCCTAGTGATTTTAGAGTGTGTATAAGCAATTGTCTTTCAGTGGGCATGGTGTTTTGTCAATTTGTGATCTTGAAGGTCTATTCAGGAGTGCTAGCAGACATAATGTGTATGCTTTGGAGTTCTCAATGGATGATATTAGAAGATTCTTATCTCATCAGTCCATTTATAATAGGCATCTAGGTTTCAACTTGCAATACAAACAGCAGAAACATACTGTTGTACCTAGACCACTGGTCAAATGGCAGATGNTGGGTTTCAATTCGATCAAAAATCTAATGGCTGCAAATGCCCTTTTAAGTCTTCTGTGTAACTGTTGACGTTTATTGGACATATATTGATGAAGTGATTGATTGTCCCACTGGGCATGATTAAAGCCTAGTTTATTAGCATGATTGTATCTTTGTATGAATTCTTTGAGGTCACTCAATTTACCTTGTGATCCCTTTTGCTTCTATTTTTTTTCGGGTCTCCCCACTGGACTGCAGAGTCCACAGTTATCAGTTGGCCAGCAATGGCTTAGCAGCCCCAAACAGGGTCAAACTGATATCTGAATAAAACCTGAACCTGAACCTCAATTTCCCTTGTCTCAAAATCACCAATGTATCCTAGTGATTTTAGAGTGTGTATAAGCAATTGTCTTTCAGTGGGCATGGTGTTTTGTCAATTTGTGATATATATCAGATGATCTTTTTTAAAAATGTAATTTATTCAATAATAGTAATATTTATTTATATGGAAATTGAAGGTAATTTATATAGAA
>MDYQ01000368.1:0-18910 GCA_003024175.1 Planoprotostelium fungivorum | reverse complement strand
TCTGAGGAGTGCGAGCCACTTTGGCCGGAGGTGTTGAGGACTTCCTTCCTTTTCTCTTGAATGATCTTGGCATGACCTGGCAACGAAATCAACTCTCGTTCCGTAAACAGTGGTATATATATGCCGTTCTCTCGCAGATGATCTCCCGATGAAATCGATCACCCAATCGATCTCACCAGTGATCTGATGATGTCCAAATCGTATCAAAGGGAGCTCAGACGTAATTGTCTATCCCTCGTGGACTTTCCAAACGCTTCTTCTCCAATGATATGAATCAATCTTCAATCAGATCGCGATTCTCACGAGCAGCAACCAACGACTCAATTGGCGTAGATGATTTATCTTAATAAATCTGACGATGATACCGTCAATTATGATGTTCTAATGGGCTCAATGTGCAATCACTAGATGGCAATCTGTAGTAGAATCCCTCCGATCCCAATTCTGACACCACCTGCTTTCTCTCTATCCAAAGTGATGGGTAATGATAATATGTTTCCGATGATGTGTCAACAAGACAGGTGTTATCCGCTGCTGACCCCTTCTCTTTCGAGACGATCCTCTTTCTCCCTTTTCCCCTTTCCTTCCTTATGGAAGATATGATATCAAGGAGATGGGTTCAAAGGGTGTTATAAAAGGATTATCTCACACTTGATGTTGGGGTAATGGATGGATGCAGATGGTGGACTTGATGGTGATGTACAAGACCTCTCTACTTGCAGAGGGGCTTTGAACAATCCCTTTTTATTACACAATACAATTGTAGACTGTTAAATCAATTCCTTTTCTCGTCGATATTCCTCCTCTACACGTAGCGTCATAACAGGGTCACAGTTATAGAGTGACAGAACAAAATTTGAAATTTGAATTTATACAGAATATAGTGATAGAAATTGAAATTCCTGATATAATCTTTATTGGTCAGATAAGACTCAGTTGAATCGTTTCTTAAAATCATGTTTGGCCTGGTTATTTTGGCGCAAAAGTTCCCTGACGTAGTCAATGTGACCTTGGTCGTAACCTTGAGCCTTCATGTCCTTGATCACACCGCTGAGATTTGCGTGGGTCGAACCCCCAGAATTGAAGGTGTGTAATTGATCCAATGCGTAGTTGGTTACTGCTTGTCTGGCTGGAAGGTCTGACATTTCGTTTGTGTGTTCGGTTGAAAATGAACGTTTCACAGCTGAAATCCTCACATGGACAAGCGTGATTGACTTGCAATGAGACCACAATGAGGGCAGATCGCCCGTCTGAACAAATTCGAGTTGCTTGTCGATTCACTGTTGAACTAACAGATGGAGACAAGAGGGTCCTCTTCTTTGATAGCAACACTGGTCAATCCACTTCTTTCACAAATCAATAAATACAACTGGGGTGTGATAATTCATATAATATTATATTCAAAGTAATTTTGTGTTTCAATAAAGTAAAGACTCCGTCGTATCCTTTATTGATCATGCATGCGGGTTACAAAGTAATGCTTAAAACCTCAACACTTTCTGCATTGGCATTTTATTTGATGAGGTAAATAGAGACCACAGGATATAAGAAACACGTCGATGAGTCCGTGTTTATAAAGAATGACTTGTGAGACAGCATAATCCTCGTTGTAGATCGTTCAATGAAAGGGAATGGAGGTTTCATGGAGAAGTCATGTACGACAGAAGTATCAAAAGGAATCGCCTTTTTATATTGATCAATAGTTGTTAAAAAAACATAATTCTTCTCTATTGTCTTTATTTCCACGAAATTCCGATCAGAGTGACATACGGAAGTAAGGGCAGTAGGATAAATACTGGTACTGAGAGTATTACAATGGTGCTATATTCCTTTTCCACCGCCTTGACTTGAATACTTCCGTGGCTGTACAAGGCAGTTGTCACCTGCTCTACCCACTCTATCATCTCTTCAGGTTGTATATCTTCCAC
This sequence comes from Planoprotostelium fungivorum, assembly GCA_003024175.1. Lineage (NCBI taxonomy): Eukaryota > Evosea > Variosea > Cavosteliida > Cavosteliaceae > Planoprotostelium > Planoprotostelium fungivorum. The sequence goes on along the minus strand of MDYQ01000368.1, from coordinate 16,982 downwards.
AAGATGTACAGCAATCAAGGCGGTAGATCTGGCGGGCGCGGTATTGTTGATCGAAATAATTCTTTCTTGGGTGCCTGACGCCCAAAAAGAAGGCGTCTGTCGGGAGAGAGTCGGTGTCGCCTTCTGAAGGGCTAGCTGAGGTGTAGCGATATCCTTCATGGCCTCGATAAACCGGTAGGAGAAACTATTACGACCAAATGCCCTCTGATTCTCCCCTGCTGCTGATAGCACCTCGAGACGCGCGTTGCCTAAAGTACGGCTGTTGGTCGATGCTGCTACATGGCAACAGTCAAAAATGACGAGGATATCCACCGAATTGTACCTGTTCATATGAGTGAGATGATCTTTCTCTCAATGACTCACACTGTAAGAGAATTCTCGGCATCTAAGAGGACGATGTCAGATGTGGGGGCGTGTGTGGCGTTACCAAGGTAGAGCGTTCGATTATCCAAACGACCATGTCCAACGTAGACCCAGACGAGGAGAGAGCGAGATGTAGTATTATTGTAAAGATCATCAGCGAAGACGCCGATTCGAGGGAGGGGAGCACGCCACGTCTGAGCGAGCCATATCACAGGGATGACCTCAGCTCCGTGTGTGTCTTTGAAATAATCTCCGATAGTCTCGGCGTCCTCCTTTGCATGAGTGTTGTCATCATCCCAGTAATGGAGGACAACTCGTATAGCTCCATATTTTGTTTCGGTGTTGGTATCTATAAGTGCCGATCTCAATCGAGCGCCAAAATCCTCTCGAGTAATGTGCTGTGTGCTGACTTGCATGTGATGATCTCCGTTTTCTGGTTGTTGTAGATCGACCGGCTCAAAACACGAAGTTGCCAAATCAGATCAACAGATCACCATGTCCGCATCCGACGACGAACTTGACAAACTTCTTAACGATGCTGACCTCACTGATAAGATGGAGGAAGATAATGTCGCTCCAATAACAGAGGAATATACTGCCCCCATATCTGAGGTCGCCGATGATACGTCTGTTTCGACAAGAGAGGTATCGATAGACCTCTCTGCCACCGGACGAAAACGTCGAAAGGACTATGGCCAACCTCGCACCCAACCTCCCGCAGGTGAGATGTGATCGTATTTATTACATGATAAATAATTCTGATCACCACAGCGCGCATGTCGGGCGAAGAAGAGTGGTCTCTCAAGGATAAACCGTGCTGGAAGTATATACGGCCCTTTCTCCCCATACCGGCGGGTCCTGGGGGCTTTCTACACGGAGGTCCAGTATGGCACAAGTCGCTTGAGGATTCTGTTATCGACGCCGAGTATGTTCGACGGACAAAGAAGGACTTTGACCGCTCAGTAGAGGGCGACGCAGACCCGGTCTTATACAAGGCGATGGTCACGTGGGCTCGAGTCCCGCCTTCAAAAGATACACCGTGAGTAGACTCTATAGTTACACAGCTAACAGTCAATAGATTGAGCGCTGATACGGATGCTCCCCTCACCCGAACATTAATTCGTGAGCTCTCCTACATGTACATCAACTGGTATGGAGCCTTTATCAAATCTACAGCCAAGATTTTATGGAAATCTGTCTACAAATACCGGAGAATAGTCAACGGAGAAATAGAGTATGTGGAGGACGTTCACTTTGATCTACACTCGGATGAGCAGATGAAGAAGATTCTGGCGTCATACAAATTCACCAGATGGATGCCAGATGATAAGAAGAAGGTGGGTGTTGGCAGATTGTGGATTGTCTTGATTAATATTCATACAGCCATCCATATTCGAACCATATAAGCTATGGCTGGAACACGAGAATCGTCGCGACTATGAAGACATCGAGTATATACCCATCCCAGTAGACCCCAGCGACTACGAGCGCTGTAACCTCTTTAACCTGTACGAACCCGGAGCGTATCTACAAAAGGACTATTCACGGGAGGACTCCAAGGCCGCTTACGCACGTTGCTCAGCCTTCTTTGAACATGTACGAGAGATCTGGTGCAACGGCGACGAGTTCCTGTACATGTGGACACGCCAACTGTTGGCTTTTTATTTCCAGAAAGTGAGTTTAGCCGATTTCCATTATAAACCAACTAAGTCATTTTAAGCCCCACATCCGACCAGACATGGCTGTTGTACTTCACGGGAAGCAGGGGTCGGGCAAGACCGTCATCGTGACCGTCGACACAGAACGCTTCAACAACAAGTTTAATGTCATCTTTGACTGCAAGCTGGTGGCTTTTTGGGACGAGAGTGAGATCACCAAGACCTCAACAATCGACAAATTCAAGAGTCGTATCACATCGGGCACAGTCAATATAGAAGGGAAATTCAAGGACACCAAATTACGCCCCAATTACCTCCGCTGGTTTATCGCCACCAACAACGAGCTGAAGGTCCTCGTGACACCTGATAACCGCCGCTGTCTATTCCTGGAGACAAGCGACGCTCTAGTTGGCAAGAGGGGTAGTTCTGAACTCAAGACTTACATCAACGAGATCCTCAACATCGACCCCAGAGACCTCGCTATCTGTCTGTCTAACATTAATATTGACTGCTTCTCACCCTCCTCTGCTCCCAAGACGCCACTCGAGATCAAGTGGGGCCAAGCCAACCTCTCCTCTGTTCAGCAATTCTGGATGCACAGCATCAAACAGGGTCGTGTCGGGCCTGAGGAGTACTGGTTACAACAGAACGACGACCAGGTCACCAACCCGCGGAATCTCTTTGGAAAGGTTATCAAGAAGGACTCAGTGTACGCAAGCTACAAATACACCTGTGGTATGTTCAAGGAGACTGCTGTCCCCAACAACGAGTTCTGGAAACAGACCAAGGCGGCCATCACCGACTCCTCCTACGAGGATACCGTCAGGGTTATTGACGGGAAGAAGGACGTCCCAGTAGTCATCATAGTGGACCATCAAGCACTACTCAAGGAGCGCATGGCCAAGGCTCTCAACTATAACGGTCTTTTTGATGAAGCTACACCCATGTCTCTTGTCTCCAACATTTTCACTGTCTCCACACTCGACATCAAGAGATACACTATCCCAGGTCTGATACCCAAATCATCAGATGCTGATTCACCACTGGAGAAGCAACAGCCTAGTAATCCAGATCGCTCTTTTCACCGAGAGGATTACGACAACGATATCTGTATGAGTCTATTTACACCCATTATGGAGGTCACTGAAAGTGCTGGATATGCTATCTCTTCTGGGTGTATACTGGATTTATCTACTGCCAGTGATGGACCTACCAGTGGGTTCATCCTATCCCCTACAGGTGGTGTAGAGGCTACATTTACATTCAAGCCAAAAGGACCTATGTACAAGGAATTTGATGCATCAATCAGTGGGGATGAAGTACTCTATGTAGGACCTGTGGGGTGCAAAAGATTCACCATTGTACCCAAGCCAGGAAAATTCCTCTTATACAGATAAAGAGAATATTTAGTAGCTGTATTTTGTATATATTTTATTGAGTCTTAGGTGTCAAAAAAGACAATATACTTTCACATTCCCTGTGGAAGACCAAGATCTGCACATTTGCTACTATTCTCTGTGATCAACATAGGTTGAATAATCGGACCATTGAAAAAAAACAAGAATATACAAACCCAATAGAGGCAAAAAACAAGCACCTTTTTTTGCAACCACTTGCTGTCCTCTTGTGATTTTTTTGCAATCTTGCATTTCGCAAAGCCATATTCTGTTGTAATTGAAATATGTTATGGAGTGATGCAACATCTGACAGACAACTTCAATTGCAATGATGATGCACACGTGTCGTTTGATTTTCACAGTCACATCAGAGCTTGTTTACAAATACAATAGACCGCACATGCGCAGTCTTGTTACAGTTATAATGTTGATGTTAAAATTTTAAAAAAAATATCAAAAAAACTCGGAAAATTCAGAAATAATTGCTCACCGCGCGTGCGCGGACAGCTCGATTTTCAGTAATTTTCTGCATTTTTTTGCAGGTATTGTTGTGATGTTATGTCCTTTTTTGTTGTATGTTCTCTATCAAAAGAAAGCAGACATGTGAATTACAGTCAATTTTAACAATCGACCGCTCAATTACTTGAAAGTATTGTCAACACTTGGTCGAATTGACAATTCACATGGCCTGGCTGAGACACAAAGATTTCTAGATAAAGCATATATACTTTGTTGAAATTATCTTTCATTTGCATCTTGCTTCACCAATTCTGCATAATAACTCAACAAGATTGTATCATCTTTATTAATTACATCCACTTTGGCATTTGCTGATTCCTACGCGTTCTTGTTTTTTCTCAATGGTCCGATAATATTAGAGTAATGACATAGAGCCTTTAGGTTATCTCTGGCAAATGATACAGGTACACAGTGATCCAGGTTCCACAGCACACCATAATTCATCAGTGACATGCCAGAATGAAATTGAGATGCCAGGTGGGTTTTCAGCTGATCCTGTGTACACTGGAGGTACATCTTGAGCTGCCTAAGCCCAACATTTACTCTTGCTGCCAGATTCTTCATTATTCTATTCATCACATCCTCCTCACTAAAATGATTACTGTGCAACCCAAAAGGTACAGTGTGGATGTTGTCTATCATTATTCTCTTATGAACAGTACAAGATCATACCATATAGTGGACTGAGAAACTCAGCATATGAGAAAGAGTTGAATGCAGGACATACAAACAGAGCTACAGTGTTAAAACCACCTCCAGGAATGAAGATACAACACCTACCAAAAGGTATCAGAGAGTATGTGAGTAGGAACCCCAGTGAATTTAAGGATTACCTTGATGAAATAACAGCTGAAACCAAGTATCTCAGTACTATAAGCAGATTAGTGAAGAAGGAGACTGGACCAGATGCAAGAGACAGAATCAGAAGAAGGATTCTACAAGCCGCAGAGGATACAGGAGATGACTCTGGTGTTGATGTTGAAAATGAGTAAATTTTATTATTTCTGGGTAAAACATAGGAAAACAAGTAAATCTTCTTTTTTAGCTCTTGATGAGCACTAAAAACAATAGAAACTTACTATATTTACTATAAATCTACTTTATATAACATTACCATCTTACCAATTTTTACTATTCTTACTATTTGTATACTTTTGATTTACCCAGAAAAATTACTATATTTACTATAATATTACCTAATTACTACATTTTACTATGACACAATGGTGGAATTCTGCGTACAATGATGTAATCATTCAGCTCCCACAAAGCATTGTAGACTGCTTAAAACATAGAATACAGAATACTAAGGACCTGCAGAGACATAAAAATTTGTGTCTCTGTCTTGTCTTGCATTTTTCGGATCCGTCTCGACAAAAAATTGCTTGTCTCGGTCTCTGTCTCGTCTCGCCATTTTTATCACGCAAGACGGTACGAGACAAGACACAAGCAACTCTTGTCTCTGTCTCGTCTCAACAATTTTCCCCAGAAAGTCATGAGAACAATATCAGAAAACTTTGTGCAGAGCAACTGACATTATCATATCCCATCTGATGTGGCCACAACAACCCTCAACACTAAATGCGAGCCTATACTCAACAAATCACACGATTCTATGCAGGTGATTCTTGAATGATGTGATGTATCAGAGGTCAGATCAGTTGTTGATCGGTTAGGTCGTAGCCGAGATGAGGCAATGGATATACTTCAGTGGCACGTGGATTGAAATCACTGATTGCTCCGGTGCACTGTCTAAAAATAAACTATTCAAATAACCGTTGATTTATTGAAGATGTGATGCAATCGGATCAGTATACTTGGCCCTCTCNTCAATGAGTCTCTGTTTATAAAGAATGATTTCAAACTGTTATGACGCTACGTTGTAGAGAAGGAATATCGACGAGAAAAGGAATTGATTTAACGGTCTACAATTGTATTGTGTAATAAAAAGGGATTGTTCGAAGCCCATCCAAAAGGAGGGGTCTCGCACATACACTATCCAAACTGTCCATCTTCGTGAATCCTTTGCCCTACTATCAAGAGTGAGATCATCCATCCATAACACTGTCTCGTCTCGACAATTTTCCCCAGAAAGTCATGAGAACAATATCAGAAAACTTCGTGCAGAGCCAACTGACATTATCATATCCCATTTGATGTGGCCACAACAACCCTCAACACTAAACGCAAGCCTATACTCAACAAATCACACCATTCTATGCAGGTGATTCTTGAATGATGTGATGTATCAGAGGTCAGATCAGTTGTTGATCGGTTAGGTTGTAGCCGAGATGAGGCAATGGATATACTTCAGTGGCACGTGGATTGAAATCACTGATTGCTCTGGTGCACTGTCTAAAAATAAACTATTCAAATAACCGTTGATTTATTGAAGATGTGATGCAATCGGATCAGTATACTTGGCCCTCTTGAGCGAAAAGGTGGTCCACCGCTCCATATCAGATGGGCTCAATTAGAGAGAGAGTCTTGGATGAAGATACAATGGCCTTCCTATGATATCCCAGCCAGGTTTGAGATGTTACAGCAGAGGTGATGTCAACGGCCATTCTTGATGGCGTTATCTTTGCAGGCACTACCCTCTTTGGACATGGATGGGCGATTATGTGTGATGAAGTCAAAAGGTGAGACGGACAAGTCACTTTTATTGACCAACCTCAGATTCTTCTCGTCTCTGGTCGTCATGTGACAAGCCTTTGCCAACAATCTCTCAATGTCTTCGCTTTCCTCCCTCTCTACTCTTGGTGCGTGGTCTTGCGAAGGGTTCGTTCCCGGTGTCCCCCGAAAAGAGAAAGAATAAAACCGAGACGGTCTCGAGACGGTCCGAGACAAGACTTGTTTGTCTCGTCTTTGTCTCGTCTTGCGGTTTGGTCAGAGACAGGATGGGACGAGACACCCCTCTGTCTCGATCACGTCTCGACGTCGAGACAGAGACAGTCTCCAAGACAGTCTCAAGACGAGACCGTCTCTGCAGGTCCTTACCCAGTTCTAGCTCTGTGATGACAGACTCTGTCCATGTATGCAAAAATGCAAGGCTATATCAAGACATAAATTCACCCATCTTTTCCGCAACCTTCCTATCAATCAATTGATCCAGATCTATGATAATTAGTCCAAGACATCTACAGATGATAAAAAGACAGTCTCCAAAATTCTAAGTCACGTGACCGCAGCCGAAACGACACCCAGGGTTTATCAATGATTACATCTACAGGGACATACACACAAGTATAGGTGCACAAAATTGATCTCATATCAACAACAATTACAGATAATCAGATGTTTATATGATATTTTGTAATCTAAGGGCAATAGCTCCATAAGCTAAGCCAGCAGAGAGCGAATCTATAGAATCACAGAGATCATCCTCAAAATTAGGATCAGAGCGGTCTGCTGCTGTACGAGCCCTCCATTGAGAAATAGATTCCACATGTATACCAACGACTTCACCACTACGTAAGATAAGAGCACCTCCACTATCTCCGTCAAAACTTGGACATGAGTATGAAAGATGGCGTGGGTGGATCTTCCACACAGAGCCCTCTACAATACCCATTGTTGTGTTAGGGTTGATGTCCTTCATCTCCCTCTCCATTCCAATCTGGAAAGCCACCAGAACACATTGTGTTCCTGTTCAAGTCAATACTAAAAAAGAGGAAATATTATTACCAAACTCCAACACTCTGTGGTGAACTGGGAGGAATGCCTCAGTAGCAGTAGATGACCTTCTGATTACTTGGAATTTTATCACATCCAGCCTAAAATCTACAGCATCTACTCTAAGCTCTATAGTCTCTCCATCATATGGTGGTGCAAAGTATCCTGTATGGTTCAATATGAGTCATATATCTTTCTACTGTACCTGTCACTACATCGCCACATTTGATTATAGGCTGATTGTTCACCTTCCATAGATGAGCAGCACTCACTGCAGTATCTTGGTTTTCAACACAGAATCCAACCCCTATAGGAGACCCATTCTCTGAGAAGTAGAAGACAGATTTTTTGATCAGTTCGATGGCGCTACGACTCAGAATAAGGTCCTCTATATTAGTCAGAACAGAATCTTCAAATCATTGCAGCCAAAACAACACCCAGGGCCGCCGCTATGCGAGCTAGAGCCTGAGGCCCGTAGAGCCCCATAGAGGCCCTGGGGACACCGCGACGAGAATATAGAGAATAAAAAGAGAATAAAGAAGGGTCGACACTCACCGGTGGGGGCGGTCTGGGTGGAGTCTATCACTCGTTTGAGGTCTGCCCAGCGGGAGTTGGTTGCATGATCCAGCCATTCATCAAACACTACCGCCGAGAGACTCGGGATCTTGGCGTTGGCAGCAGTCTTATATTCAGGAGTGAAGGCAGTGTCTTGACATCCTCGGATAGAGCGAGATAGGGTGAGTTGGTCGGCCTCGGTCGGCATTTATGTCTTTCTTATTACAAGAAGTAATCTGAGACATGGTCAGAAAATGGGAGGAATGTGAGAGACCGTTCGATTCGAAGGTGTAGAATTACCTTTTTGGACAGCTGCAGGTGGCAGTGATCAGCAAAGAGACGATGAGGACCCAAGACCTGAAATGGAAGTTATTAAATGAAGAGTTGAACCCAGCCGACGTCTGAAACCATGGTTCAATTCTATATTATTAGTTACCTTTGAGGACGGCTTGAGTAAGATCTCTGGCGGTTGGTATAATAAAGAGGATACGAACCCAAGACTTGATGTGAGACTCAGAATATTGAATGAAGATGCGGTCGACGTCTTCCAAAGGTTCTCGTCTTACCCGTGGTGCTTGCTCTTGGTTTCGTGAAAAGTGCTCTCCGAGCGGGTAAAAAACCGTTGGCAAATTACCCGCGGGTGAGTTACGTATGAACGGAGTGGGACTATGACAAGGAGGTGTGCACAAAGCATGCTCTGGGGCAGATATAAAGAGAAACACAGAGCACAAGGCCCACCCACAAACCCTTATTAGCCTCTGCCTCTGTGAAGCAAAGGCTACTATCTTTTAGTGTGCAGCAATTTCCGCCCAGTCTGTATAAAGCATGCTCTGAGCACAGAAAAGCTTACAAATATTTTGCAGAGAATTTATAAACTGATCACAGGAAGCAAACATATTCTCTTTTTATATGATGACTCCCAGCAGAGGCAGTCTGAACGGCAGTGTCTATAGAATTTTTGAGGGCAATATAGTACCAGGAGTATGATCACGCACGACCGCCATTCTTGTGAAACGGAGATAAACTTTACTCCGTCTCTTAGAATCCGTTGTGGCTGCCCTCATGAGGATCTCATGGCAGAAGCAGAGGAAGAGGGATTCTCCAACTACAGAGTTTCCAACTGAATACACAAGCAAGCACTTCATCATCACCAAACATGCCTCCCAAAGCTTTTGAGACTCCTGCAGATCTTGCACAGGCAGCCAAGGAGTATGGTGGAGACACTTGGAGAGAACAGATGTCTTACATCACCCAAACTGGGAGTGATGGTCAGCAAGCTTGTATAAGAGAGGAGGGATTGAGCACTTCCAACATCAACAAAACCTTTCTCGACGCAGCAAAGGACATCCTCAAGAACAATTGAATGGCCTTGTGAGCCACAAATAAATTGATTCTATTTCAGCTCAGCCTATTCATATGCAGCTGCCTTTTGCCTCATTGTGTCTTTTGTATGATTTGAGTGTATAGATCTCCACACAGACTGCATAAAGCAAGTACAGAGCACGCGAACGCTTAGAAATGTTTTGCAGAGGATTACCAAACAGAACACAGGAGACAAGCATTCAGTGTGAGGTGAGTTGTAGAGAAATGGACTATAATACTTCCTTTTACTATGATGAGAAATAACTGTTGCAGCTCATCATATAAAAAGGGAACAACTAAACACACATCATAGTAATAAAAGGGGGTATTATAGTCCATTTCTCTACAACTCTCCTCGCACTGAATGCTCGCCTCCTGTGTTCTGTTTGGTGATCCTCTGCAAAACATTTGTAAGTGTTCGTGCGCTCTGTACTCGCTTTGTGCAGTCTGGGTGGAAATCTATGCACTCAAATCATACAAAAGACACAAGGTGTCGTGACTGAGGTCCGACATTAATCCATCTACAACTCGGCCAGAGTTTCCGTGACATTTCCGTCTTTGAGAAACACAACTTTCTCAAGGAAACTTTCACTGGCTATTTTCACCGAGATTTAGAGGAAACTTCACGATATGAGAAAGCATGTTTTGAACAACTAATAAATCACTTCTCAAGTCTTCCAAACAGGAAGCAACCAGATAGTCGTCTTTTCCTCCCTTTATTCCATTCACTCGTGGTCCACGTGACCACATAAATCGCTTTAGCTTTNGCACATTCATTGAAAAGGAACACCTTGGCTTTCTTTGGTTTGAAATTGTCGTGACTGAGGTCCGACATTAATCCATCTACAACTCGGCCAGAGTTTCCGTGACATTTCCGTCTTTGAGAAACACAACTTTCTCAAGGAAACTTTCACTGGCTATTTTCACTGAGATTTAGAGGAAACTTCACGATATGAGAAAGCATGTTTTGAACAACTAATAAATCACTTCTCAAGTCTTCCAAACAGGAAGCAACCAGATAGTCGTCTTTTCCTCCCTTTATTCCATTCACTCGTGGTCCACGTGACCACATCTTTTTTTGGTTAGCCATCCTGCTGAGACAGACTCGCTACCTTCCTTCCATTCCAACTCCTGCACTGTACCACCAGCGACACTGGAGTTTACCCCCACAGTCTCGCTCACACCCACTGATTTTTTTTCCAACCACATATACCCCTCCCATGAGTCAGCCAGTCAACGAACTCTGCCATGATCAATTCCTAGAGGAGCTCCGCAACGAACTACTTGCTGTGGACAACCAGCTACTCAAGATACGACCATCCCGTAAGGACGAGATTGCAGTAACACAGAGACTAGCACTTCAACAACAACGCACTGATCTATTGCACGACATTGAGGCGACTTTGGAACTGCGTAAATCCACGCTGGATACACTCGCTACCATCAACAAGCTATCACTTGAGCCCACCATTCCACCTGTAGATCAACAACTCATCGTCAATGATGCACCTGCTCCGATCACCGTCCCCACCACCGCTCTGACTCCAATCACTGCTCCGACTGTTACATCTACCACCCATTCTACCAAGGTCCCACACGATCTACCGTGCTTTATGGATAGCACTGGTAAGGGACGATCCACCTTCACTGATCCTGTCAAATTCACTCGCAAGTTTGAGGCCATCTTAGAAGCCAACGGACTCAATGTTGAACACCACTGGGAGAGACTCTTTCGATGCTGTGTAGAAGACGATCGTTATCTCTGGGCTAAGGACAACATCTTTGGAAGGCAACTCACCTGGGATGCTTTCACTACCCTCCTACACTCGCACTTCGATCAAGCCGACCTCAACGACCGATTGAGAGAAGAGCTCATCACCACAACAATGCACGCGAGAGAAACAGTACAACAGTTTGCCGATCGATTCAGAGGACTCATGCTACAAGCTGGAGTTGCTGACGACGAATCTATTGCCAACACCTTCATCCACCAACTACCACCCCTTGTCTCCGCTTCGATCCTTGGATACCGCAAGATGCATCGAGCTACCCACACCACTGATCGTACCTTCCTTTCCCGAGTACATAACATAGTCGACTTTGCCATCCAACAAGATGATGTGCTTCGTCGTTCCACCGTTACTACCACCGTACCTACCACCGTTCCCCGTCGAGATCGCGACAACAATCCCCCTTCTTCCCCTATACCCCGTACCAACGATACCAACCATTGCGGTATCAGCGGTCACAAAGGACATTCTTCCTCTGAATGTTTCACCCTACACCCTGAACTCATCAAGAATCACGTCTGCAAGATCTGCAAGGATAGAGGCCATTTCCCCTCCTCCTGCCCTGCCCAAGATGTCAAGACTCAGCTCCGTACCTCTGCAACTGACACTACCAAGAACCACAAGATCCGTCGTATCTACCATGAGCCTGAACCGATCGAGGAACCTCCCAACTACAACGACGTGGATACATACATTTCATCTGTTGTACCCAACCTCTACCTTCGATCTCTCCGAGGACCTTCTACCACTCCCACTGATCGATTTACTCTTCCACTTCTCATCAATGGCATCCGTACACCCGCCTTGCTTGACACTGGAGCTGATAGATCGTACATGCACCGCTCTTTTGCTGAGAAACATCACATTCCCATCATACCTGCCACCGGGCTTGTCTCTCTTGCTATTGCTACTACTTCTTCTACCTGCACAGGCCATACCTTTCCAATCAATGTCACTTACGGACAGCCTGGACATTCCATCACTCGATCAATCACCTTCCACATTGTCGATCTCAACGACTTTGATGTCTATATTGGTGGCAACAATCTTGAACACATTGGCATTGTCATTCCTATTGCCACTTCCTACCCTGACGAGATTACTGTCTCTGATCCTGCTCTTACCCCTGATCCTGCTCCTGCTCCTGCTTCTACCCACAACACCTGTCACAATCACCTTCCCAATACCAACTCTCTTTTGAGGGAGGGGGGTGATGTCGTGACTGAGGTCCGACATTAATCCATCTACAACTCGGCCAGAGTTTCCGTGACATTTCCGTCTTTGAGAAACACAACTTTCTCAAGGAAACTTTCACTGGCTATTTTCACCGAGATTTAGAGGAAACTTCACGATATGAGAAAGTATGTTTTGAACAACTAATAAATCACTTCTCAAGTCTTCCAAACAGGAAGCAACCAGATAGTCGTCTTTTCCTCCCTTTATTCCATTCACTCGTGGTCCACGTGACCACACTCTTCTTCAAATCGTCCCATTCTCTCTCCTTCCTCTCTCTGTCCATCAATGGAATGGTGGTGAACACAGAAGAGAGATCTACAAAAGTCAGTCACCAGTGCAGGTTGATGACACACTTTCATTGGTCATTAAGACATAAAAGTGTCGCAGTAGATCTCTCATGTCCTCGTTCACTGTTGTCTGCAAAACTCTCCTGTTGTCTTTTGAGCATGTTTTTCTAATGAGAGTTTTGCATCTTATAATAATGATAAAACTACGACTCACACAGCTCGGACTTGATCATCAAGGGTGATGACGTAAGAGTGTTTCGACCAACCCTGTTCGTGTAGTTCTTGCATCACTCTCACGATGGCTACATTGCCACCTGTCGCTGTCGTATCATCTTCTGCAATCGATCAGAATCCCGTTGAAATTTCATGCTATCCACCCATGATCTCCAGTAAGGTAGAGGGGAGGTCAGATGGGCCTCTCTCCATGATCTTCCTCATGAAATTCTCTTCGTGTTGGGAGATTTGTGCTTTGTTGGCCTTCCTTGTGAATTCTCTCAACGAAGCGAACAGCTCGTTGACCATCTCGGAATCGTCTCTCAGTGGGGTCGTCGGTTTCGTTGTGGGAAATGTTACAGTGACGGAAGAACGGGTAGTCTGCACGGTTCGGACGGGCTTCTGGGAGGCAACATCCTTTCTCCTGCTTTCATGGACAACATCCTTGGTAGAGCCCTTGTGTTGTTGATTCCTCGTCGATGGGGGGTAACTCGCTGCATTTCGATTTTGACGAGGCTGGATGGGATGAGCTGGTTTATGATGGCAAGAGCTGGTGACTCACTGTGCAATATCTTGGTTGCTGTTAAGGGGCCATTGATTTCAATGTCGAAATTGTTTCTTCGAAGGAAATGCATCGCGCGACATCATCGGCCATCATCGTGTCTCTCACCTTCTGATTTCTCCTTACCTTGACAATATCGCACAGTTTGAGGTGTTTCTCTTCGTCACTCAACTTGCCAAAGATGTCTCTGTTTCGTTCGAGTCCTCTCTTTCTGGACATTGTATGTGAGGGTGGATGGCTCGCAGAGGATCGGTCCTGGGTGGGTGATCTGGCACGGTGATGTGACAGTGGAACTGCGAGACTTGCCATCGTGGATTCTCTCTTCGAAGAGATGAATATAGATGGAGCACGTGGATGATTCAATTCCTTCGATTTGTTGGTCGATGTGATGTCCATGATGTCAGAGATGAACAATCGACACCCGTACGATCTGCATCATGTGAGGAGTCGAAATCATGAGGATCGATGATTGAGATACACCTTCTTGTCTTGGCAGTTGTGGTTGGCTAGATTATTTGACAGCGTTGATTGTCTTTCTACAACGAGACTTCCATGTTGATTTTATTCATAATATGATTCGGTTTTTCTGGGTTTAATTTGGATCATTAATTTTTTGCCGTGCATTTACCAGTAGTCGGAAGAGAAGTGATCCATCTTCAATGCACCATTTCACTACCAACCGGAAAAACCAAATCATATGTGCGAATAAATGAACACCGCGCCTCAACATCACTCATCGTTCTTCTCATCTGTCTCAACACATCAGATCTACAGACATCTTTGACAAGAGAACACCAAACGAGTATCTTCTATTCACAGATTACACTAATCTGAAGAGAAATCCTCTCAACCCACGGCGTACTTGTGTACTGCCTTCATCGCTTTGTAGATCTCCGTCGCCGGCTCACTCGTCCTCTTGTAGGGAGCATTCCCTCCACTCCAATTCACAACCGCAACCATCGTCGTGATCTCTGGATCTAAGATATCCCTCTCCAGTATGAACCCAGACTCTGCCTCGATTGAGCGTCTACAACATTGTAGATGGACCCACCCTTGATACTCCCCCGAGTGAATTTGGTGGGCGGAGCTTTTTCGTTGTTGACAGAGTAGTAACAAGAGATCGCCATCTTCTCATTTGAGAAGGTGCGGTTGGTGAACACGTAATCTCTGGATGTGCTGCCGATACCTCCCTTGGTCTGAATGTACCTTCGTACGTAAGATGACGAAATTTCGATGGAATCCACCAGTCTGAGGCGTTGTCGTCGTAGATTTCCAAGGGTTCGGCGTGGGTGATGAAAGGACAAAATTTGACAAAATTTGAAAAGTGTTTGATGATATCGTACAGTAGTCCTAGGTCAGCCCGGAATTTACAAACAACCTTATACAGATGCTCTTTCTACAATGAGTTAGTTCTTCCATCTACAACGAGACAGTCACCCCCTTGGCCTCCCACAGGGCCATCTCTCTTTTCCGCGAACTGCGAATGCTCTTCCATTCGCATTTCATGATGCCTCTGTGGGCATCCAGTACAGCTTGCTGTTGCATCTGATATGACATCTCGGCCATGGTAGAATTCGACCTGTGACATCATCAACGTCGAAATTTCCACCGAATTTCTCACCTCGCCGTGAGGTAATGGTTCTGTAGGTAGTCTCGCAGCTGGTCCTCGATCTCTTGAGCTTGAGGATCCGTTGGCTGCTTGTAGACGGCCATCAAATCGCTCGAGCTCTGGCTGTGGGGTGGAATAAAGTCATCCATAGAAGTTCTCATTTTTCCGGTCAGTGACAATTTCCTGCGCTGGATTTGAGCGGCATCATCCGTCTACAACGAGTCAATTTTTCTCTCTCCTTTCAATACGTACCGTTACGGTGTAAACGAACTTGGATACTTTGGCGCCTTGCTTTTCCAGGAAATCTTCGTAGAGGGGATGGTAAGTCATTCCTCCAGCACGATTGGCAACGATTTGAATCAATTTGGACACGTTGATCAGCCTCCTCTGAATGTGCACCCTCGCCTTCTCGTTCCACTCTGCGTGATTGTTGTCAATCTACAACCCGCCATGACGGATCGTATGATGTCATGAGATGACGTCGTCGGTCGTTGTAGATGATCACCTGGTGGGAGTAGACCGAAAGTCTTTGGAGAAGTGAGGCCAGGACAGCAGAAGCGTAAGAAGATGATGGAACACAAGAGATAATGTCGATTCTCTGGCGTCTCCATGTCTAAATTCCGCTCCAAGCTAGATCGCAGGTATGCGAACGATTTCCGTATCGAGCTGATACAATTTAGAGTCTCATCTACAACGATGTAATACCTGGGGAGGCTATCGGCCGACAGACACAGGGCACCCAGAAATTCAGTAGCCGTGTCGATGTACCAGCGTAAATTCTCTTCTTCTTCAGAGCTCAATTCTTTCTTCTTAAACTCACACTGCAACGCTCAATATCAAAAGAATGAGAGGTGGAGATGATTCACCTCCAGGGATAAAAAGACCTTGTCTTCACCCTCACCGACCGCCTTGTGATTTGATATCTTGTCCATGAGAGGAGCGTAGATGTGTGACAGAAACTGCATGCCCTCTTCAGTCATCGTTCTCAGATAGAGAGTTCGAGCTGCTAGTGAATCCCCACGAAAGATGACTTGGAGGGAATCCATGTCTGTGAAAATGAGATGCTGAATGTGAGATGTGATGTCGATGTGAATCGGGGGGAAATGGTGGCTCACTGGTCGTGATTTCAGAATCCACAGCCCATTTGAATAGATCCCATTCTCTGTGATGCATTGTAAAGAATCGATGCAGTAGAGAGGAGAGAGATTGTATGTCTATGGCTTTGTTTACTACGTCTATCACGAGAGATGGTTGTTCCAGGAGGTCCTAAACATCATGTAAATAGACACCCCAACGATGTCACATGTGCTCACTTTACATAACTGTTGTGATTCGGAGTTGGCTGCATTTCGACTCGACAGAGATAACGAATTGACTAAACGGCGGGTGTTATCTTCGACGTCGTCTCCAATCGAAGATCCCGTTCGGTTCTTTAGAGGGGAGACCGGAGCAGATGAGGATGTTCTCTGATGGCAGTCAGTAATGATTTCTCTCAATGTTCGTTATACCAATTCTGTGTTAAAGAGGAGCGCTCCTGAAGATCTTCTAAATCAAAGAGGTCAGATCATGTCAAGAAAGCGTTCATGCCGTGTGATGCTGCTCTCACCTCCCAATACTAGCGCCTCTCTTCGAAGAGCCAACATCCATCGTCAGATGAGAGGAGACTCTCTCAACCAGTGCCACACCTTTAACGACCTTCAACACTCAAACCTGTCAGGCAGATGTAAATTCGAATTTTTTGACACTCTACAACCTC
>MDYQ01000367.1:0-16394 GCA_003024175.1 Planoprotostelium fungivorum | reverse complement strand
TGATGATGATGATGATGTATCACCTCAGCCACAGATGTTTACCCGCCGGACCGTGTTTGAGTAGCTGAGGTTTCGCAGCGATGAGAGCATCCATGCACTCCACTTGATTGCACGCCTCCGTCAGTGCATTCAACGCCATCTTAGAAGCTTTGATGTCTCCATCGTTCAGCTGCATCCCCGTCAGAAA
Organism: Planoprotostelium fungivorum; assembly: GCA_003024175.1. Taxonomy (NCBI): domain Eukaryota; phylum Evosea; class Variosea; order Cavosteliida; family Cavosteliaceae; genus Planoprotostelium; species Planoprotostelium fungivorum. The sequence continues at coordinate 16,207 of MDYQ01000367.1, read as the reverse complement.
CAATAAAATAGAATAAATGTCGAGCGATATTCGCGTTGCGATGGAGACGAGAATAAAATGAAATAAATACCTGATCTAATAAGAAGGTGATTCCCCATTGGTCGAAATTTTGAACTCCAGATCGAACCAACACGTGAAGATGCCTCGTAGCTCTGAATCTCGTTCCTACTTTTTTCTCAGATAAAGAAATTTCCATCGACTTTCACCCTTCGAGCTAGAGCTCAAGGCTTTACTCAGAAACATCCTCGTGTGATCCGAACTGTTTCTCCGTCATCTTTCGTCCGTTTTTCATCGAGTTTTCATCGAGTTTTCACTCACGTAGTGTAGTCGAGAGAGGTAACGATGGTTGCAAACAGATCGTCTCTCGATGGTAGAGCGACCAAGGCCGTCAGATAATCTAAGATACCGAAATCGATCAAGATCTCCATGCCACGGGGGGTGGTGCTGAGACTGCCGAGGATGGTGAAGTATTCTGCTGACATCTTCTTCCACATCTTTTCGGAGCTGAGGGGTCGTTCTTTGTGCTGTGAAGGGATGAATAACGTTCTTTGGTTTTGTCTTCTATTCGTATCGTCCATCCTTTTATTCTTATTGTCTATCCTTATTCTTATCGTCTACCTCTCTATTCGTAGTCTATTTTCTCGATTTCCATCCACACATTCTCTATTCTCATGCATCCTTTCTCTTATTCGTATGATTCAATTTGATGCATTATGCATTGGAAAACAAAGATTCGATGTAAATAACGCACCGCTGGGTGAGCGTTAGCTACCGGGTCTAATTCCAACTTGATGATGTCGATGATCTCTGGAATCAATTTGCTGTGCTTCAGATAATCCGCTCCCTGCTCCGTAGACACGAGCACCTACCTCCGTCACCTCACGTTAAACCCTAAACCCACCTGCAGCAACTGTACGGCGATCCTCCTGTACTTGTCGTTCTCCGGTGTCCATGGTAACGCGGCGAAGGCTTGTGTGAGTGGCCTGAAGTAAGAGAGTACCCTCTTGATGAATTTCGTCTTCATGACTTGAGTCAATAGAGTTGGGTTACTCAACAGGGGCCCGTCAATGAGATCGCTGATGTTATCCCATTTCCATTTCGTGTGATCTTTCGTTGTGGTCACCTGAAAGATGTCAGCAGATCGAAATTTCATCGAAATCTACCTGAGATTCGAGAATCTTCGTCCTCAGTTGGTCTTGATCGAGTTGAGCGTCTAATTTCTTCAGTGAATCGATCTTTCTCTCGTGTCTCCTGTCTCCCAATTTCAGTCGTTTCCAATCGTTGGTCGCGCCACTGGTTTCAGCCGTGTTGTTGTTCGAATGTTTCTGATGGTGATACGAATGCAAATTGGACAGCATCGTGGAGGCACGTGATCTCTGTCTTGGGTCCAACACGGTGAAAGAGGCCGCGAATTCGACTAATTTCGGTAGAGTTTGCACCTGGACGCGTTTCAATCCCGCACCCTCCCATTTTTTCACCTTTGCGCATTGGTTGGGTGGTAATAAAACATTGGTCAGGTAGAGCAGTTCACCCAGTAAGAGCGTCGCCTTCGTGACTGTACTCTGTCCTCCCGCCTCCGAATTCTTGGAATATTTCGTTCCCAAGGTAACGAGGCCTTCGATGAGTCCACAGTGAATGAACGCGACGAGCAGCACGGACAAGTAATTGTTTAAGAGGTTCTGCTGTTTTCCTCTCGCCTTCTTTGGTAGTTCTAATAATCCAATGGATCGAAACGAATGGTCCTCCTCTGCTGAAGATCCCAATTTGGTTCCGGACGGGTCCGAATTCTTGTCCACGTCGGAAATTCGGAATATATCGAAGAGAGCGTCCAGGACTTGGACCTGATGACGTCATCACGTGGAACTCGTGGAAAACTCACGTGGAGGTCGTGAGAGGGGAGGTAGAAGGCATTGACGAGCGAGGCTAATCCGAACGGAAACGAAGAGAGGACGAAGACACCAGTCCAACCTCTCAGCAGAATCGATATAGCTCGGATGCTCATCGATACCTAGACCAGTCAATCTACAACCTGCCACGACGTCTCACCTTGTCTTCTTTCTTCTCCTTCTTTGGGGCGGTGGAAGTCTGGCCGGTGGGGTTCGTGATCGTGAGCTGAGGTTTGTTCTGAGCGTTTCCCGCCAAATTATTTGGCGCGTTGTTTGCGGCGCCAGCGGCGGGTGCCGGGGGTGGTGCAGGTGGGGTTTCCTGATTTATTTAATTTCCATCTACAATCCATCGAGATGTCGTGACTCATGTCATGATGTGCCTCTTACCTTGATTTGACATTCGGTGATGGGAGCGAGCAGGATACCGAGATCGAGAGGAATTCGAACGAATTTTCGATTCGAACCGTTCAAGAGGTAGGCCAGGCCTTGAACCAGAGACTCTTGTATGCCGACGTTATTAGGATCGAGAATAGCGTTGAGGAGTAATTTGATGCCTCCGCAGTTGGCGGACACCTTTGGATTTCGCATGGCTGTGATGTCCATCAGATGGATGATATGACATTCGGACTCACTGATCTCGCAGACGACCTCAACGGAGATTCTCTGTAGAGGGTCCTCGGCTGCCTCTCCCAAACTAACGAGAGAATGGACGATGTTGTTGGGAATGGTCTCACAACATGTGACGACCCACTTTCTAACCAACTTCAAAACTTGCAGTCTGTCGGGGTTAGAAGAGAGATGACGAATGCATCTTTGCACCTCTCGACTTCGGTTTGTTTGTCGATCTTGTCTAATGACCTGATATGATGGTCAGATGGTGGGAAGTGAAAGACAAAATTACCTGGAGATGAACAAATTGACACCGAGAGATATGAGATGGACGGTAAATTCAGAGTTTTTGAGATAGTAACGAATGACACGGAGTGCGGCAACTCTTAATGTTCTGAGAGATCCCAATAGGGTCGCTCGTAGGCTGAGGAATTTCTTTACGAACTCGATCTTCGACTGATGATGATATGATATGGTATGTAAAGACTCACCAACAGAGGAGTGCGTCCGTATCATAACTCTCAATTTGATCCGATATTTGGACCAACTCGTTGAGGAGATTCAGACGAATCTTGGGAGGAACATCTTCATCTCCTTTGGAGAGTTGTTGAACGATAGACGATACAGAGGACTCTGGTTTAGACATCCACTGCTGTCTATTAAGAGCCGACGGCTTCTTCCGCCTGAGGTCTGATACAGATGAAGATTCCATTTTCAGGTTGTAGTCGTCTATTTTTTAGCTTTTTAGTGCTTCCAGCACCTCGACCAGCGTGCGAAGAGCGACACCAACCATCGCAGCGTTCAAGTGTACACTGATTGAGGGCACTATCCATCCACCTATTGCATCTTTTCAATCGACGTAGAAGGATGAATTGATAGATGACGCATCATGTGATTAGGAGACTCCGTTGGACATCCTGGTGTCACCCTATAACATGAAACTGGTGCCAATACGACACAAGAGCCAGAATGCCAAGCTAAGTTTATTCCCATCTCGAACCAATCATTTCATGGATTCTCCATTTCATCGTCAACGACAAAAAACATCTCTTTGCATTTATTCATATGGTGAGTCCTTCCTTGGACAGTGAGGTCATTCCATGTCTCTCTCATTCTGTTCCTGGGGTAGACACATCAATGTCAACTAGAACACAAGACGAACCATCTTCGCACCGCGTGGATAATTTTATTACGATGGTATAGACACGTGATTTCTCAGTGAAAGCGTCTACGAGATTCAAGCTTCTGACGCAGAGTGAACGAGAGACATCTTCATCATCTCACCTCGCATTCGTTATCGCTGGGACGTTTGATTCTCTCCTTTGCGTCCTGATTCAATGCCTTCAGTTCTTCTCCGACCGTCCAATCCTCAAAGTAATCAGCACTCTTAAGAGGCGACCAGCCGACGTCTCTCATGTAGATGGGTCTTGTTCCGTCGAGGGTCACACACATCTCTTTCCATAATTTGCCCGACTCCTCTGTGTTGATCTTGACAATGTGACCGAGGGTGATTCCATCGTGGCACGGCTTAATGGAGTTCCTGTTGAAGTCAGGCGCAGATGTCATCTCTCTCTCACACTCCGGTGACGACTGTATAGTTGAGGATGTCTTGCCCTGGGTCGAGATAATTCAGCTCGTAGTTAGGGGAGTAGTAGCAGCGGACCTGTGCATCATTAACATCTCTTACGGATCTCAACCATCGACTACCGTTCCATTAGTGTACCAGTCCACGAGGTAAGACTTTCCGTTGTTGAAATCCTTCTGATCCATAGTTACAGCGACAACATTGGGATAGTTGTTGAGATTTAGAGGGTAGCGGAGATGGCTGCTGACTCCGTTATAATACTCCAAGACGTCAGGATTGAAGGGCCGATAACCATCATCGTGGACGGTCACGATGTGTACTCTATATTCCGAAGGGAAACTGAGGATCTTCGCTCCAGCGATAGCGAAGAAGGTAATGAAGAGGAGAGTCTTGATGTCCATCTTGGAACGAGAGAATGAGCCACCCAAAAAGAACGTCCCGCAAGATGAAAGGACCCTGCGAGAAGGGGCTGATCTTTCTAAATTGGCCGTCAGTCACTCTTCAATGGTAAAGAGTGCAGCCGCTATCTGAGACGCTTGGAAGCGTGCAGCCCTAATGGTCTACTGAATACAAGAGGGCGAAACCCTATCATGATACATGATCGTCATTATTTATGGTTAAGTAATGGTCTCACGATGTGAGGTTGATGTGAGATATGCAAGTGATGCAGTATAGACCCGATGATTGAAGAAACAGATCGAATTGACAAACAATCCTTACGAGCCGACAAAGGGGTGATGATCTCGTCCATCTCCTGATGATATCATCAGGCTGAACACCGAGTCACAGGACAAAACGAATGGACGCAATCAATGTTGGTCCCGGAAGCCAGTTCACTCTGTGATAATGAACCTGTCAACGACTTTTTTGAGCCCTGTGGATTAGAACTCTCAGTTTCCGCTGGCGTGGGGGCCATCCGCAGACAACAGCTCTTGGATGGGACCGGTTAGGATCGTCTTAGAGGTCTTACTTCTGGTTCACGTGACGCTCTCGGTAGATATAAAGGTGAGCCACTGTGGGTTGATGATTTTCATCTGATGTGACATAGCTTTCGACAAAGGATGGGATGCCAGTATCAGCCGTATTCGAGGATGTTATCCAATATCCATTCACCTCATCATGTTCCGACACATTCATAGATCCATTCTTGATTTCGAACACACTGCACTTCAACGTCTCAACTTCTCTGAATTATTCGGTCGAGATATATCGTTGTGACAATCAACCAAGGCCACCTACTAACAATCTCATGTTGGATGATTCTGGGAAGATCATCTCCATTAATTTCACCTGCACAACGACACTGTATGATTTTCCTCTCCTATTGATAGTGAACGTGAACAACAGCTTATATCCTCTTCACGTAGTTGAAAAGTGAGCACGATCCTGCACATTTACTTAGAGATGCAGTTGCCATCGCTGCGCAAACAACTGCAGCTGGCCGAATGGAACCTGCATCAACAACACGTGTGCATGTTCGGACGGTTTCTATGGTGAAGACTGTTCCATCCAGTTCAGTCTCCCAACCAAAATCTGTCCAACAGTCCCTTTCAATCTCACCATGGGCAGACCAAACCCACAGTTCAGGTGATCTGTTCATCTCCCTCATCTCTTTCATCGCACAACATGCTTCGAGTGGACCATCATCGAGCTCTCGATCTGATGATGCTTAGAGACCTGTGGGAGATCTATTCTGACGATTACTGCGTCCCCACCTACGACTCCCCCGTCACCATGGACTTTGTGTCGTGCGGTTCTTATCGTAATTTCGGCTACGTCACTGGTCACGGTGCATCCAATACGCAGACATGACGAATCTCCTGCGATATTCCACCGTATCTATGGAGTACAGCTACACCGCCAATTTAACTTGGTTCTACGCACCGTCCGGTACTTGTTCGTTCATCGCTAGAAGGAGAATGGAGGTGATGGATGATGATGACGACTTGATCATCTGATCATGGACAGATATTACCTCCCGGTGACCCCTCTTGCATACCTTTGAATGCCACCCTCTCTTCTTGTCCTTCTAATTGTCACCAACACGGACAATGCATCTGTCCAGGCGGCTCACCTTGTTACTGCAAGTGTAGAGAAGCTTATTTTGGAGACATTTGTCAGTACGGGTGCGGCAGAATCGTCAACCAGGGTGGCTACACCGGTGAAGCGTAATACGATGACGTGTGATGACGTTAAGACAGGCTACGTGTCTACAAATACGGAGAGCAAATTGTACCTGCCCGGGCAGTACTGCTCGTGGAATGTGACTGGAACAGGCAGTGCCGAACTCGGTATTGCTCTCCGCTTCACGTCATTGGACACAGCATGGGGTGAAGTCATCAAGGTGAACGGTACGCATCGTAAATCTCGCTGAAATTTCGTCGAGATCTCCTGGACGCTTCCCAACGGAACGAAACAGAGTCAGCGGGTTGCCGGGCTGTACAGCACACACACCGACATCATCGTTCCATCGAATCGTTTTCTATTAGAGTTCACTTCTGATTTCTACTTTGAGTTGACTGGGTTCAACATCACGTACACATCGAGAGGTGAAGTTCACATCGTGTCGGCGATGACGTGTCGTGGAAAGAGTCTGAAACGTCCACAGGCTGTGGCGATGAAAAGTATATGGAAGATGACCAGTGTAAACCGTGTCCAGAGGGCACCCGATCAGAGAGCAACGAATGTGTCGAGCTGCCGTCCATCGTGATACCACAGAACACGTCTCCAGTGTTACCCTGAGGTGAGACGCAATGAGATGAAATAGGGTGACACGTCACAGCACTGGGTATCGTTTTACCCGTCGTCTTCTGTGTAGGTCTGGTCATTGTAGGTGTGATCTTTCTCTTGCGAAGGAGAAAGAGGCTGGCGCTCCACTTTGTAGATCTGGATGACATGGGCCTGTCAGATCTGAGAGTAGAAGATGTCATGGTGGGAGCAAAGATAGGTACCGGACACGGTGGTTCAGTGTACAAGGGAAGATGGTGAGACACATTCAATCACACTGATGCTTCGTATATTGTGCATTCACCTCTGGGTTCGCAATTGGATTGACGGAAGTAGGAACGGTACAAACGTGGCTCTCAAGTTGGCGAGAGATCAATCGAATGCAGACAACTTGAAATGGATTGAAGAGATCAAAGTCATCGCGTGGGTGTATCATCACCATTCATCCACTGATGATATTATATAGTAAACTGAATCATCCCTGCGTCATCTCTCTGTTGGGAATGTATCATTTGGACAACAGTTTATACATGGTGAGAACAAGGCCGATCACGATGAGAAGAGGATGTGACGTGGAGAAGGTGTTAGAATACATGAAAGGAGGAGGGTTGGACAGATATCTGCAGACGAATTCTCAACGACTGACGGACGAAGACCTTCTGTCTTACAGTATCGGTATACTCAAGGGCATGGTGAACCCGTCGAATTGCAGCGTGAATTTGAACGATTCACAGGTATATCTGCATTCGAAGGACGTATTGCACAGGTGAATGATTCCCGTACGTAGGTCACGTACTCAATCGACAACAGAGATCTCGCAGCCAGAAACGTGTTGATCGATGATGCTGACCACGTCAAGATTGCAGATTTCGGGTTATCCAAGATGGGATTAGAATATTACAAGATCAACACGAGCGCCGTACCCCTTCGATGGAGTGCTCCCGAAGTATTGGCCGACAACCTCTTCACTCCACACAGTGACGTGTGGTCGTTCGGTATCGTCTTGTGAGTTGATGTCCTATTTGACTCGAGCTGATTCACACATACAGATGGGAGATTTATTCTTTCGGTCGATGTGAGCTAAATCATAACAGAAGAAAAGTTGAAGGATAACAGATCCATACATGGGGATGTCGAACGCCAGTGTGGTGGAGATGGTCAAGGCGGGCCACACGATGAGTGTACCGTGGATGTGTCCCACACAGCTATCGCAGTGGATGCTGAGATCGTGGGATATAATGCCCGTGCATCGTCCAAGCTTCCAACAGATGTTGAGCGAGAAGGATGGAGCTGTGATCTGAGAGAAGGGTTCTCTCATAAACTTGATTATTTATGTGAATGACAAGGTCTTCTATTTATTAGTTGATGAGACTCTCATCTATCACACAACAAGAGACAAATCTTACAGATAAAGCACAGAACGGAGGCAGGTGACACAGACGAACAAAAGAACCTCTTTATAAGAGATCCTGCAGTGACGGAACCAATTCCATCAACTCTCTCTTCGCCGATGGCGTCATGGTCGATCTCGAGCTCAGAGCTTGATCCACTAAAACCTGCAGCCTCTCCAATTTGCCCTGCAATGGATTCGGATGCACTGCAGTCTGCCTCAACAGAGGCTTCGGACCCAAAACGGTCGGTGGCTCCGGAATGGCTCCCACGGTGAAGCTCCGCTTGGCTGATTCTCCATGAGTCGATGGAGCTGTGGGTTCGTACTCACTCGCTAACCTCTTCGGTGGCTCTGGAATGGGCGGTGGTGGTGTCTTTGGAGTTCGATCCACCCTAGGTGACAGCGGAACCTTCTCTTCTCTCTCTATCCTGGGTGAAGAAGGTGGTGACACGTTCGAACTGGCGGGAGATGGATAGAGGGTCGGTGACTGTACGGCAGCCATGGATAGAGGCGGAAACGATAGATTGGCAGGTTGTAGTGGTACTGTCGATGGTGTCGACACGATGAAGACTCCTCCTGCATAAGGACTGGTCGGCGGGGCTCGCTGGGGTGGTGGTGAGCTGGCCCTCTCTTGTGATCGGCTCAATTCGAGCGATGGAGCTGTCGGGGAGGGTGATCGCAGTAGAGTTGTGACGGGAGAGTGGATGAGAGGAGAAGGCTGGATGCTGAGGGCAGAGAGGGTCACCTCGTTGGACACGGGGGAGTGACCTTGGAGTAGTTTCGATGTCGTGATGTCGTTGATGTGTCTGGAGAGATCGTTCAGCCATGATGATCGTGGGTGAGATGATGATGTGATGATGTGATGATGTGATGAGATGATGAGATGATGTCCGGATGTGATGAACTCACTCATAGATGATAGTATCCTCTTCATCTTGTATCGTAAAACCTCCAAACTTGTAGATGATCATGTGATGAGAGATCTCGGGCCCGGAAACGCGAGTCAAAATGATGGTCCCTCTCACGTTCGATTCTCTCAGTAGAAAAGAATCACCAAATGTCGTATCTACAACGATCCTCTCCGCTTCATTGTCGTCGATGGCGGGGTGAAAGAATTTACAAGCTGAAATTTGTCAGAAAATTTCGACAAGAGAAAATTGGACGAAAAAGAGAAAATTGGATGAAAAGAGAGGGAAATTTACCGGCGAGTTCGATGTCCATTTGAGGGAAGAAGCTCAATCTCTGTCTCATGTTTGATCGAAACGTGTGCATCTTCTTCCCATCGGAATCTCTATCAAAGCTTCAGTCATTCATCTTCAGCAAACGAGAAATAGAATGAGATTCACCCATCCCATCTGAGTACCCTACCAAACGAAAGAGATTCCACCTTTGGAAGAGTGGGCACTATCCATCCATCAATCTCACCCTCCATCTCCATCTCTCACCGTTTCTGTGTGGATTCTGCGTCAGCATGTCGATCGTCTCCTTATCTCTCAGCGCAGAAGCGATGTCGAACGGTGTTCCCTGGTAAGAGACGACTGTTGGATCTGAACCGTTGTCCAATAAGAATTTCGTGAGGGAAGGGTGTTGGCAGGTGATGCTGATGTGAAGGGGGGTGGTGGAGGTCTTTGATTTCGCGGAGACGTCAGCTCCGTTCAGGACGAGGGCTTTACAGATGTCGAGCGATCCTCTGTATCATGTCACATCAAATCGAGAATCAGATCGCGGATGGAATCAAATCCAGGTAAGAATCGAATCAAATCCAGGTAAGAATCGAATCAAATCATGGAGTGATGAAAGGATGATGTCATAGAATCTCACTCTCTCGCTGCACAGTGCAGTGGTGTCTCCGTATTATTCTTCGTCACTGCATTCACCGCAGCCCCTCTAGCCAACAGTTCGAGCACCAGCTCCACCTATCCCTTTTCACTCGAAATTTCATCCGTTTTTCTCTCACGTGCTGCGGAACCGGCTCCAATTTCCTTCCCACCAATAGATGCAGCGGTGTCATTCCATCGTTCGACCCAGCTCTGACGTCGGCGGACTTGCCCAATAACACATCGATCATGTCCATGGTGCCACTCTTACAAGCTTCGTGGAGGGGAGACCACCCCTCGTCGGTCTTGATGTTGACGTCCGCGTCTTTCCACAGCAAGAGCCTCACCATGTCGGTATTCTTCGTTGTCACGGCGATGTGAAGCGAAGATAATCCTTCTGCATTTCTCGAATTCACTTCTGCACCATTTTTGATCATCGTCTGTACTAATCTCGTGTCGCCCGTTCGAACGTGTTCGTGAAGGGCTGAGAGGATGAGGAAGAGGATGAGATGAAAGACGTCTCACGCTCTTTCTTCGTGTTCTTCTTGCGAAGTGTGGCAGTCATGGATTTCTTTCGATTGCGTATGGTCTGACGGTTGTCTCTGTCCACGGGTGCAGTGGTGAGTAGGGATTTTTTGAGTTCATCCATAGTGTTACATTTCCATAAATAAATAGTGACTGATTCCGTGACGCTGTACATTTCGGTCAGAAGAAATGAAGAAATGTTGGATTGTGGAAGAGAAGGATAGGGTCGGGACAAGGTGTCGATGCTTGTACAGATGTACGTGATGAAGAGAAGGATAGAGGGATGGATTAGGAGAGACTCGCCTCGTCATGACATCCGAAAAACCCATGTAATTGCACTCGGCCTGCAGCCAAGCTCGATTGAAATATTCCACACAGATCGAGAATATCTCTTCCAAGGGATAAACGTGATCGTACATCAACCTCACGTTCAATAATTCCGCCGCTGTACAGCCATCCATTCAGCTTCGATGCCACGAGATCTCTTCTCACCCTCTCCTTCGGTGGGCGGTGGCGATTGTAACACGTTGTAGATCATGCTGATGAGGTTGATACCTGCGACCGATACGGGATAGAAGGTGTCGGGGTGTTCGTTTTGGAAATAAATGATTTCTTTGAGGATCTGGAAACGGGTGAGGGGAGGAAAATCGCTGGAGCTCACTCTTCCGTGGTTTCTCGCGCAATAGAGGAGACAGCGGAGGGCAGTGATACCCATAGCACGAAAATCGGTCGCTGGGTCTGTACCCTGCAGCGGCGTCGTTAATTTACCATCGTGAATCATGGAATTTGGAATATAGAATATGTGAACGTGATTCTCTGAATGAATACACATCGAATGGATGATAGATAATTGATATGTGGTTGTAAGTATTGATATAGAAGGAAGACAAGAAATGATATCTGATTTTGAAAGAGAAGTAAGAAGGGAGAATGATGATCACTTGAAATCCGATGCTCTTCCATAGTTCCGAGGTACGATTGTCTAATTTCTTACTCGGACACAGTACATACTGATACGTTCAGTACGTCTCGTCGATCTACAACGGTCTCACCCAGTATTCCAACAGCATGGCCTCGTGATCCTCGTCCTCTCGATTGTAAGGCTCTTGTGCAGAGTGTATGTCGTATCTGTACATCATATATCGAGACAACTCCTGCTGTACATCCGTATCACCGATGATCCTCAAGTTACTGCACAATTTCGTCACGTGACCTGTCACTCGTCATCTTTTTCCCGCCAAATTTCCCCCCACCCGCCTCCATCAGCGACACCAGCCTACGTCTCTCCGCTTGAGATGAACCACTCAACATTCGATTGAAGAAGGAGAGGGTGAGTGACTGGGCTGATACGTCCACTTGTCCCTGCAGGTTCTGCTGTGCAACGTCTCCCCAAAATGTATCACCATACGTTCGATTGATGGCGAGAGAGAGGGAGGGTATGCCGTAGTTCTTGGAATCGGACAGGTTTGCCACCGTCTTCAATGCACCGCTGCGTACGTCAGGGAAATTGGCGGAAATTCCACGGAAAACTCACATTCTGACGTTCGATTCCTTCGAGAAGATCAATTGGACGATTTTCGAGATGAGTTGGGGGGACAATCTGTCCCAGCCGAAACCCTGTTGTAGACAGGACTCCAGGGCGGACAAAGCGTAAGCTTGCGTATTTCCCACAGATTCTCCAATGACCGTAGACAGCTCCTCGATTCCATTGCAATTCACGAAAGCTTGCGTGAAAGTTCGGTTCTGATGAAAAATGTGAGATGTTGTGACGTGTGTGATCTCTCTACCATCATGTGGGTCTTCAGGTCAAATAGTGATTTCTTCTGCTTCGTGATGTCTCTGACACAGTCGATGGCAGATTGGGCTTGGAGTGTGGGGTGGATGATGAGATGAACGAGACATTTATCTGGAAGAAAGAAGGAAGGATTTTTCATGTCCTGTCGATTCGATGAACGAGATGAGACGGTGATCATCAGGATGACGTGGAGAAAAATGTGTGAAGAGTGTTCGATTCGAGTGGAAGGAAGGTGTGGGAGGAATAAAATGTTCACCTCTTGGTTGATGATGTGCTGTGTCCTCTCGACTTGGAATACGTAATCGGCGGGGTTACCTGATGCCTTCATCGTCTGGCACACTGCATCCAATTGTGTCTCCAGTTTCACGTCTCTCAGTAGTTCGAACGCCCTCAAGGTCTCATTACCGTACGCGATGATGATCTTGACTTTGGGGTCGACGCGATATTCTAAACCGATGTGCAAGTTACCACTCCTGTTCGTGTTGGCTCGTTTGACTTTGTATGGATTTACACACGGGTATAGAGTGCACCAGTTGTCCTTCTCGATGCCGGAGATGAGATCTTCTACGTTCAAGATGGCTTCTCCGATGGGTTTCTCTCCTTTCAACTGAGAGTCGTCAATGATCGGATCGTTATGTGGAGAACATCGTGGATGCATCGTAGAAGATGGGAACATATTTCGATGGAGTGATGCATGGATACTGGATGAGACGACATCCACCTTGGCCCATCCGCTCGCGCCACCGCCGACTTCTCTGACTCGAATCTTCAGAGTGCAACCTTTCAATTGATTGGGAGTTTGCAAGGTTACAGAATCGTTCCATGATTCCGGTTTACTCTTGAATGCCTTCGTTTTAGCTCTTCCCGATTTCCTCTTTAAAATCATCAGTCACCTCATCATCGCACAGGTCAATTCGTAACCGGATCGAAGGGAGTTAGTTCGGATCACGATGGGAGAATCAACATTCAATTATTACCTTCTTGTCTTCATCTCGAACCTCTTCTTTCTCGCTCGACGGCGGTACCAATCTGAAACTGACGTATGCGCCTGCTCGCATCAACATACACCCTCATATCACAAGGATCACCTTCTTTCGTGTCGAAGGCTTTGGCGGAGATCAGTCGAATCTTCAGTTGGCCCATATTCGCCACCTACGGCCAACAGAATATGTGTGATCTCTCCTCTTCTACCTGCGTCTGATCGGCAGCACAAACCTTTAGTTTCCAGGGGAACTTTGAATAAACTGGAACCCCGACGGTTTTTATTGATTTATAAGCCCACTGCCCAACACCGGGGTGACAGTGTTTGGGAACCTCTTGTGATGAAGAGCCATCGAGTGGAATGTGAACTGTCTATAAGGTTTTTTCGTGGGACCTCGTCTTTGGACGGCTATTGCGGCTCGATGAGGTGGAAGCTTGATGGAATGTGAATGGAGAAGGTTCGAAGGTCGTCGTCAACAGAAAGCGTCGTACGATGAGCCACAAATCACAGCACTTTACGGTGCTTCCACTCGTCTCATTCATCATTTCCCAGCATCCGATTGGATTCTGTGGATGATGTGATGTGTATCGTTAAGCTTCCACACCATCTTCCGTCCCACATTTATTGAGCTGATCTCTGTTGTACAGCGCTCTGTAAACTGACGAGAAAAGGATCCGGTGTGACATTAGAAGGTGCCTTGTTGACTCCCCAGGGTTTGTCTGCCGTCTTAATAGACGATACATCAGCGTCGATCGTTCCTACACTAGCTCCCTTCGGTAATGCGCCAACAGTCGCCGTCCACACTGCAAATCGGTTAATCATCACATCGGAAAAGATTAGACCACCACACCTTTATTCAGATACTGACGTACCTCCTCGCCATCGAAATCGCTCATCGTCAACGATCCAAGCGGAGGAGATGATCTGATATGATGTGATGCTTGAAAACCCTCACGATCTACAATGACTGACTCATTACCCAATTTTCTCTTCGAATTTCTATGGAGCAAGCTCTGGGGTCACTGACGCTGTCACTGGACCAAGTGAAGAAGGCATTCGAAGAAGAACGTCAGAATATATCAGAAGAGAGGACGAGATTGCTCAGAGAGAAGAAAGAATGGGAAGAGATCGCCGTTAGATTGCATCAGGCACAACCAGCGAGGACTGTACGTTTGAACGTAGGAGGGATGGAGTTTCTGACATCACCAGCGACCCTGTCTTCTGTTAAAGGTGCGTATCGATCACCATGTATGATACTGACGACATCACAGGGAGTTTTTTCGAGGCCATGATGTCAGGTGAATCATTGTTGGACAAGATTCACACCTCTTCCTTCTGTCAATCCATCTGACTCCCACAGGAAGGTGGCCACTCAACTGCATGGACAACGGTGCGATATTTATAGACAGAGACCCACAGGTACGTGTCTCCTCTCCTCTATCTCTCACCTCTCTCAGGTCTTCCGACACATCTTGAATTTCTTACGTGGCGATACCATACCATTAGATTCCCTGTCTCCATCTGATCTCGAGTCTCTCATCAGTGATGCAGACTTTTACAATCTACCCGGGCTCACCACCGCCGTTCGATCGGTGGCCGAGATCAAGACGATCGTGAAGAGTCGAAAGATCTTCTTACTCGGAGGCGTCAATTACAAACGATCGGGTCAACTAGACCAAGTCGAGAGGTGCTCTACTCGAATGCATTCCTCGTCGATCACCATCATCACATATGTGTCGGTGTAGATGTTGACGTCGATCAGATACGACACGCAAACGAATCGATGGGAACCTATGAAATCCATGCCAGCTGCTCTCAGCCGATTCGGTGCGACAGCCGCAGGCGGCAAACTGTGGGTCTTTGGTGGCGCCAGGTGAGAGACGTCGACGAGAGAGACGAGCTGAACTCGGGCGAGTTCTTTTGTCTACGATCCCGAGGAAAACGAATGGAGCAAGATATCCAGCATGATCCATCCCAGGAGTGGTTTCGCTGTGGTCAGCTGTGATCGATTCATCTACATCATAGGTGGCTTCACTGGTCTGGGCACTAGTTCAGAGGTGAGATACTGTTGTAGATAGCATGAAGCTGAGTGAATGAGGTCGATCGATTGGACATCACAACTCTGACGTGGACGGAGGTGGGAAGGATGAAAAAAAGAAAAAAATGACGGAGCGTTGTAGATGTCGCCGATGTCGAGTTCGAGGAAACATCTGGGTGCGTGTGTGATGGAGAATTGGATCTATGCGGTTGGCGGGAACAGTGGTGCATTCAAGCAATCACTCAATCTGGTGGAGCGTTATGATATTGTGAACGATCGGTGGCATCAGGTGAAAGTCTTGATAGGATCACAACACGTGGACACCATTCTTTGTGTCATGATCGTCATCACAATCATGATCACAACACACAATGTATCATGGTCATGCACCTCCATCTTAACGTCATTCACAGGTAGATTCCATACACACAGCTCGACAAGATTGCAGCGTAGTCAATATAGAGGGTCACATATGGGTCATCGGAGGTTCCGAAAGTGAGACATCTCCACTCGTGTCGTTACGACTGATGACGTCACTCAGCCACCACGAAAGATGTGATCGAAGTGTACGATCCAAAGATGAACCAGTGGACCTCCCTCGCATCACCTTGTCCCTTCCCTGCCGTTCCCACGCCTTGTATCGCTCAGGTTGATGGTTCTCTCTTCTTTCTGGGAGGTGATGGTGAGTGAAGATGCGATCGTGATGATGATGATGGTGACACGAACAGGAGCGAGAGAGGCTGGTAGGTGGGACGTGGGGAGGAATCATTACGAGCCCATCTTTCCTATGTTGATTGGAAGGCAGAATGCCGCCGTGGCCGTCTTGTAGATAAATGTGTCCAGTGTTTGAATG
>MDYQ01000366.1:0-16340 GCA_003024175.1 Planoprotostelium fungivorum | reverse complement strand
CCTTCTGGTCGGTATCGTCCCTTTGGTCGCTGTTTTGTTGATGTAGAGGAATAAATCAATATTTGAAGATGTGATTCGGTTTTTCCGGTTGGTGTCCATGCATTTGGATCACTAATTTTTTTGTCGTGCATATTCCAGTAGTCGGGAGAGAAGTGATCCATTCTCAATGCACCATTTGACTACCAACCGGAAAAACCGAATCATGTGTCTGTCTTTTCTCCCACACAATCGCGGTACGTGGGCCATATAAACTGAAAGAGTAGCAATCCTCTGAGATCGAAACAAAACAGGTGTTTCTGGTTAGTGTGAATCACGAAACAGAAGAGAGGCAGCATCATCTGGAGTCATTCTTTACACTTATGTCGATTCAATACACTTACACTACGAAAGGATACGACAATTCTTTTTCAAAAGTTTTCAACGAATTCAGAAGAGAAAAATCTCAAGAAATTATTAGATTCTGTCGATATATTGCACACCTCCCACCCACCAGGCGTACTGTACGCATTCAAAGAACACACGAGGATGCATCGTTTGGGTGATCTACACTTTGCGGAGGAGGCAACGAGTGAAGAGTGGTCGGGTTATATGGAGGGTGCCGTTCGGTCTGGCTACAGAGTTGCCGCCGAGATCGTCTCTGAGAGAAGACAAATGGTTGACAATAGCGGTGCCTACAATCGGTGTGAACTCGTCACAGATCAGGAGGCTTTGCGTTACTTCAAAGCGTCTAAGTTCATACATAGAGGATGATATGGATATGAGGGATGTGTCATCTCAACCTGAACTCCGTACATGATTGGATGACACCTTTTATTCGTGGCGAATCATCAGACGAGCTATCGAGATCGATATCTCTAACGAATTCGTCCGTGTCATATAAATGGGCAGATTCATGTCACGATACGCATCGTCTCAGGTGGTGAAAGCACTTTTGGCCCATCCCAGAGTCGATCCATCGGCGGGCAACAATGAGGCCTTCCTCAATGCATCAAAAAGAGATCGCCTGAAGACAGTCAAGCTGCTCTTGTCTGATCCTCGAGTGGATCCATCCGTGGACGATAACAAGGCCATCCATACGGCTTCACACTACGGTCGGACTGAAAGACAATTATCTCATCCGAAACTTGTGTCTACGCCTAAGAGGTGGAGCTAGACAGGATCATCCAAAATATAGCCAACGAGATGCTTCTGCTGCTGTTGGCTCATCCAAAGGTCGATCCATCAGCGAGGGACAACGAGGCCGTTCGAAATGCATCGAGAGCTGGCTACGCTAAAGTTGTACGATTACTGTTGAGTGATCCCAGGGTCGATCCTACAGCACAGAACAGCGAGGCAATGAGGACTGCCATGAGAGAGGGACATGAGAAAGTGGTGGAGGTGCTCCTCTCTGATCCAAGGGTGAAACCGATGATTGAGGAAGTTGATAGAGGACGCTAAGATTGCAATAAAATCGTGCACGAGTTTGTACCAGATCATGTTCGTGATGTGAATACGTCCGTCCTCTCATTCTCATCATCCGATCTCGATGTGAAGTCGAATCACATGAACATCATCCATTTGATCTTTTTCACAGCGACGTCGACCTCAGAGGTAGTTCCAAATCTTCACGAGCTGTTGAGGAATAGCTTCACCGAGAAGAAGGGTCCACAAATTAGAGAGTGACACTGGTTGATTAGCTAGACGAGGAGAAATAGACAATGAACAACAGCGAAGGGAATGAACATTACCTCTCGTTCACATATTCACCCATTCCGTACACGATGCATCACCTCATCATCTCCCGCTCATCACACGTGACACACCATCCTTCATTTACACGTTCGAAGCGACGACGTCCAGCCAGTCGTTGCAGCTTCCCATCGACTCCCACGAAATAAGCTCTCGGCTTACGGAAGAGTCCATCATCACAAAAGCTAAATAGCTATGACCTGCGGCTCAATCTCTGATGACTCCTTTATTCTTCATCATCATCATCATCGTCGTCCTCTTCTTGCTTTGCTTTCGTCTTCTTTCCCTTCTTTGGTTTGTTCTTCTTCTTGTGTACGGGTCCATACTTGAGGACGTCGGTGGATAGCTCCAGGACAACCACCAGTCCAGCACCTGCCTTCTTCAGATCTCCCCTGCAATCGAATCTTCACCCCCTGCAGCTGCCAACCAATTGTGTCGATCCGTGCAGGTGTTCCACTTGACACGATGCATGCTCAATTGTGTGTCGTACAGTAACATGGCTGTACGAAATGAGAAGAATCCACAACAATCTCCTCACGATCTGCATTGCTCTCCGCCGGCTTTAATGGACAAGTGATGTGTATGGTGTCTTCCTTTCGATTCATCTCGATCAACTTGATGCCACCCTGTTCATGTCATTCCCACAGTCGACAAGCCACTCACCCTCTTTGGATATTTAGAAACCCAATCTAAAAAGGAGAAGGAGATGATGGATCCATCGGTGGCAGCGGTGGCGACGCACTGTGCATCGGAGACATCGATGTCCCACAGCGGAGGGGAACCGTCGACATCGTAGACGCGTGGCATGACGTGGACACTCCTGGTGGCCAAGAATCGAACGGTTCCATCTTCCATGGCCAGTATGGGCCCCAGCTTCCCAAAGATGTTCCTCTGCTGGGGAATCGACCACAGGACCGCGTTGATGTTTCCTGAAGAGTTGAATGTCTCTCCACAGTGGTAGAAACACCTCCACCGGGGACGTGATCGTAGATGGGATGAAAAGGATTTCTGAGATCCCAGATCTTAAAGTGTCCATCGATGGAGCTGCTGGACATCCAGTTGGGATCACAGTTGGACCACGAGATTCGGTTGACCATCCTGCCGTGTCCTTTGAATTGGGCGAACGGGAAGAGCTTGTCTTCTATGTCTCCGACTTCGATGTAGTCTCTGCTGGTGGCCTGGTGTGATGAGCACTCTGCAGATGTAGGCTAATCACCTGGTGACTGGATGGTATGACACGATCTAGATCCCAGACGCGAATAGTGCCATCACCGTAACCGACGGCTAGGGAGGGAGCGTATGAGCTCCAACATAAAGTCACAGCGGGTGAGCTGATGGGGGAGAACTCGTTGTTTCCAAAGAAGAAGGAAGGACTCATCGATACAAACTTGGGTTCATCGTTCGATTCCGTCTGTAATGTGATGAGAGATCGTACACCATGTGTCGTATGACATCGTGTAATAGGATGATTGATGATGATAACATGTAGGATGATAACACGTACGGATTCAAGGTGTGGCAATGTGTAGACAGAGATGGAGCCATCTGCAGAAGCTATCGCAAGGATACCCAATCTGGAGTTGGGTCTATCCTTGGGAACGTATGCCTTTGGACACCACTTGAGATCCCAGATGCATCCTCCATTGTGCACGATGCACAGTTCGAGTCTAGCCTTCTCCTTTCTATCATCTCTCAGCTCTTTCAATGAATAGATCAATGTACACACCCGGTGAGAGAACCCATGTTCCACAGCTGTATGAAATAACCACCGGTGTACATCTTACCCAGTATGTGTCTCTCATCCATGTGTTTGTGGGTGGAGAGAGCGAGGTAATGAGGACTCTCTATTCCGTGTGGGTGAGGGCACCAATCCATGGCCCATACGGGTGCTGTTCCTCTCAATGTCCTCCTCTATGTTCCCTCTCACCTCCAGCGTTGATGATGAATCGATTGTTGAGATCAGAATCTTCTTCCATGCTCAGATTGATTCGATCGTGCAGAACAGAAAAGAGTGGAAGTGTGTGGCTCTCTTCGTCTGAATCAAGTTAGATCGTGAGAGGAGGTGAATGTTCTAGTGATGATCGTAGAGAATGGAAGAGATGTATAGAGAGTGGGAGAAATCACCCGTTGACACGTGGATGGAGGTAGAGGAAGGAAGATAGCCGTCGATCACGTGATCTGAAAGTTCAACCGTCTGACTCTGTTGGTGTGACCAATGTCGCAGCATGACATCCTCTTCTTTGTATACGTCGGGCTCTATATCTCGACTCTTTCGAGCGTCACCACCATTGAATTCATCTTCATCAGACTCACCATCAGCACGGGGGCGATTTTCGATTTTCGTGGACCCTTTGCGACGTAATAATACTTTGGTCTCACGTATCCAGGTTGTCCTTTCTGCGATCGTTATGTCTGATACACTCTCTCCTCTCACCTTGATGTACTTCCTTCCCTTCTTCTTCGGTGTCTTCGTCTCCTCCTTCTCCTCTTCTGTATCGTGTCATCCTATCGTGTCATCCTATCGTGTCGCTGACATCTCACCTTCTTCTTCTCCTTCTTCTCCTTCTTCTTCCGATTCAACTTTCTTCTTTGGTGAAGGTTTCGCCCTTGGAGCTCTCTTCTTCGGTGCTGCTCTTTTGGTCGATCTCCCACTCTGGCTTTTGTCATTTCTCTCTTCACCGTGTACACTCACTCTTGTCCTCGGTCCCTCCACTTCTTCCTTCTCTCCTTCTTCTTCCTTTCCTTCTCCCTCATTTCCTTCACCCTCCTCTTCTCCTTCTTCAACCTCCACGGGTACAACCTTCCTCGGTCTACCTCTCTTAGGTCTCTCCTCTTTCTTCTCGTCCTCTTGTTTCTTCTCTTTCCTCTCTTTCTCTTGTTTCTTCTCCTTCTTCTCTTTCTCTTGTTTCTTCTCTTCGTCTTCCGTTGTGCTCTTGGCTGCTTCTACTGTTTTGGATCTACCTCTACGCGGTTTTACCACTGATGTATCTTCATCATCATCTTTCTTGCTCTTTTTGGCTTGTGCTCTGTGTGTGTTATGGTTGAGATGGGCACATGATGTGTTCATACTCTGATTTCTCTTCTGATCTACGCCTCTTTCTGGTCACTGACACATTTGGTTCACTATCTTCAGCCTTCCTGATGTTAGATCGCATCGAATTAGTCCTTCACCTTTGCAGATGATTCATCCATCGCATCAGGATCTACGTTCTGAGCAGAGGAATTTGTGACGTTGAAGTAGTTCTTAACGCTCGCTTGCCTTCCCATCGAACAGTGATGCGAGGGGAAAAATGCCACTCATTTACAACGAACCAATCGAGTTTTCCTCACAGAACGAATGGAATACTTGAAGATAGAATGTAACGGAACTGTCACTACCCTGCTTTCGTCTATTCATTTTCTGGCTTCAAATGCATGGCCTTCGCCTCCAAGAGAACCGTCGCTTCTCTCTGGGCTGAGGAGACCATGCCAGGGATACGGTGCTCCAAGTAGTACATGGCCTTCGACTTGAACATGTAGTACACCTTCTCTGGGATCTTCATCCATTCGAGGAAGGAACACACCAGAGATGTCGCTGCCAATCCTTCCTCTCCTCTGAACACCGTCTTCACGAAGGACTTCACCACCTGTCTCTCTCAGCTCTTCCCTCCTAGCCTCTTCACCTTCTCGTCCTCTATCTTCAAGATGTGAAGGAGCTTCTCGTCTAATGCCCAGGATCCATCGGCTCTCTGAAGGAGTAGAAGGTTACCCACGATGTCTCTCTCGGTCGTGTACTCGCTGAAGTCATCCTCCAACTTGCCCGAAGCGAAGAGGTTGTCTCCCTCCTTCTCCATTGAACTGATGTTCTCGAACCACAGTTGGATGTGTCCCACTTTCTTACTCTTGTCCTCCCTCTCCTTCATCACCATCCTGTGTTCTTCACTCTCTCTCCTTCTCTCCCACTCACTCTAATTCCTTCACATTCCCCTCGAATAAGATCTGCTGTTTCACTGCCTCTTCTACCATCCTCTCTTCTGATTCCTAATCGTGTCAGCCAGAGGATAGAAAGAGAGACTCACCTTGCTTCGATGGAAGAGATCGAGTAGAGAGTAGACTCTGTACCAGTGGTGGAGGATGTGGAGGGGTGTCAGGTCACTGGGTGTCACACGATCTGTCCTTCCCTGAGACACACGGAGGGTGGGAGAGGTGTGTGAGGTAGAGCCTGATGCACGACAGAGGGCAACCAAGGACTGTGTGGGGTAGATACTGCTCGGTAACACACGAGGGACACTCTCGAACTTGGACATGGAAGAGAAGTCCTCCCATTCGATGCTGGGTCGATGTACACTGGGTGTCATGCTGTAGTTGAGGATCTCATTCAATTCCGCTGTGGTGGATGAGAATGTCTGTGGATGTCTTCAGAGCTTCACCTTTCAGTTGTGATGGAGAGAAGACGAGATATCCAGTACCACATCCAATGTGAGAGAGTCTCTTGATCTCGTCTTCACTGATCTCTCCTGCTATGCCCAGGGGAAAGAATTGACTCTCCACTTTGGAGTATTCCTCTTCGATCTCATCCAGGTCTTCGATCTTGGAGGATAACAAGAAGAAGACGTTCGAGTGATCTGACTCCTGGATGTGCTCCATCAGTGGTCTCATTCTGTTCTCTTCAGTGGACTCTTTGTGTGGCACTTACCTGACGCTCTTCTTCTTTCCCTTCCTGCTCTTGTCTAGAAATACATCGGCTGCATCTAGGTACTCTTGATCGAACTTCTTCTCTTCGTCGTACAATTTTTCCATTTTCCCATCACCGTCCAACAGGATCAACTGATACCTCATCAATGGGAATCACGTGAAGAGTGTACCTGAACAGAAGTGTGATTGGGGGTGTTACTCAGTAGCAATCTCGCTGCCAGTTTGATCTGGTGGAACATCGCTCGGTTCGTGGGGTTGCTGGCGTCTACCACTATGATTCGTCCCTTCTGCACCCGATCAATCTGTGTTGTCATTCCTCCTCACCTTCTCTGCTTGCAGATGTGCAGGAACCAATGTCACCATCGCCACAGTCGTGTTGGTCGATTCGTTGTATTCCATGAAGGCCTGAGGTGACGATTGGGACTCTCTTTTGAGTGTGATCTGCAGGGGATGAGTTCTGACATGCACAGAACCTTACCATCATGGGACCTCCACTCTTGCTCTGAAGTTTGAAGGAAGCGGTCTTCTTGTCTTGACCGAACGAGATCTCTGCATTCTTCTGGGATGCACAGAGGACATCTTGGATCTTGTGCATCTGATTGAAATCGACCTGAACACTCAGTCCAGAAGATTCGTAGTCGAAGGAAGGCTCGTGGGGAGCGTACACTGTTTCGGTCATTCTCGATGGGGTGAGACCATTCACCTTCTTCGTTCCAATGAGAAGAATAACGTGGGTAGAGATAGGCGGGTAGGGCGAGAGTGACCGCTGCATCTCTGACCACGAGAGTGGTAGTGTACGATGTGATGACTCGGATTGTCTTTCCCGCACCGATCTTCTTCAGATAGACAACCAGCGTGGTTCCATTGTCTTGTGGTACATTGGCTCTTGATCTACATCAGTGTTCGATAGCTACGTGTGCTCACTCTGGTCGCTGCAAGTTCTCCTCGTCTTCTTTATCTTGCGTCGACACTAGATCGTCCTCGTTGCGTTCTCTCTTCCTCTGCACTTTGGACTGGTACACCTTGTTTCTCGTCTCGATCGATACTCTGGTCACAGAGGATGGACTGACGGGTAGGTAGTACATTCCTTCGATGTCCTTGCGTCGATTGTTCAAGAAGGTGTGGGTTACGGTCAGCTGATGTCAGTTCAGTCTTGTTCACTCTATCCACTCACCTCTGCTATGAAATCTACGACGGTCACTCTGACGTTGGCTGAGGTCATGGGAAGAGGAATTCGCTCGTCGACACTGAATCGTTGAGCATGACATCATCCATCGATGTCATGACACACCTGAACAATCCACTCATCACATCCTTCGACAATCGATTGGCCAGCTCATCCATCTCCAAGTTCCAATAGGTCATCTGCATGTGATGAGATGATGGTGATCCACGTACTAATCAACTCACTATGGGTGATTCCGTTGTCTTAGGGGTCAGAGGAGAACGAGAAGAAGCCTTGGGAGAGAAGAGGGGAGTGGAGACAGTGCCTCTGGGAGAGGAAGTTGTGGTGCGAAAGAGAGTCTCCACGGCGTGAGAGCTGCTCTTCATTCGATCGGCCACGATGTGAGAACGGTATGTGGGCTTCTCCACGTTAAAATGGAACTTCCTTTGTCCGTAGTTCAATCGAACTCTTCCCGGCTGAAAGGATGAGAACAGTGAATGGACTAGGTATGACTCACTCCTTGGAAGGATACAGAAGGATACATCGCATAAGGTGCTCCTGGATTGATCCTGGCGGCCACACCTGGTCGAGATGAGTGACCGAAGAGAATGAAGCAGAATGATATGTACCCATGAAGAGGCCATTGAGGGTGTAGAAGATAGAACCGGTGGTGGGAATGAGACCGCAACCGACGACGTCACCATCGCTGAATGGTTGTCCGTACAATTTACCAGCCATACCCAGAGATCCAGAACCGGTCCATAGTTTTCCATCCGAAGAGTAACCACAGGAGCTGATGCTCTCAGTGAATGAATCTTCTGAGTCTCTCACTCTCTGTTGTATCCAAGGTGTGTCCCCATATCATATTCTGAGGGTGTCACTCCCACGTAGATGACATTCTCCGTCTTCTCTTCTCCCTTCTCGGATTCTCTTTCAATCGTGATCTACTGAACGTCATCATCTAGATTGGGACTCCTCTCACCTCGAAGTAAGAAACCTCTGCAGATGATGTATCGAGAGGGTGTTCTGCTTGTACTACAGAGATATCACCGTCCCCTCCATAGTGTGTGGCTCTCAGGACATTCTCCTTCTGTGTACATTCATTCACGTTCCACGATGAGTGGACTCACAGACACCGACTCCAATTGGATGGACTGGCCTTTCCTGTTCATGGACCACTCTTTCTTCTGTGTCGTCTTGGCTTCCTTCTTGTTCTTCTTTAAGCTCATGTCTTGTACGTCCTTTGGAGAGACTAAACCCTTGAACAGGGACAGTATGTCCTCTTCTCCTTTGTTCTTCTTTTTTCGTCTCAGGTACTCGTCTTCTTCCTCATCCTCATGCACGATCTCATCTTCCGATTCTTCCTTTTGCAAAGGTCATTCCACGCGACTGTAATCGAAGCCTTTCACCTCTACAGTCCTCTTCTTTGATGAGGATTTCGTGTTTGATTTCTTATTGGGTGATTGAGATTTCCTCTTGTTTGCGACTGGACTCTTCTTCTTGGCTGGACTCTGTTTCCTCTTCTGCACCGTGTGAGTCTCAATTATCCTGGTGGACTCACATTATTTTTTGGCTTCGTCTCCTCTTCCTCTTCTGCGCTGTTCTGTGTTATCGAATGCAGAAGGAAATGACAAACCTCTCTTGGGAATCTACTTCGATCTCTCGTTTCTGTTTGCTTGATTTGGTATCTTCCTTTTTCGGTTTGGATTTATTGTTCTTTGTTGTGGATCTTGTTGGTCGTCCCATGCTGTTGTGTTGTCGGTTGCGACAGATGAGGTCACGTTTCAAGGGATTGCATCTACAACGATTCCTGGAATTCCTTTTTACAGAAACAAGCATCAGAACGATGCAGAGGAAATCGTTGTGGTTAGACTGTGATCCAGGTGATTGGTCGCTGTTTGGATGATATTGATGAAAATCAATAGGACATGATGATGCCTTTGCAATCATACTGGGTAGGTGACATCACAATAGGAAAAATCTAAACCTTAACAGCAGGTGAATCATTCTGAATGCTCCGATCTGAAGACATAGGTCAAAATGAGCGTTTGAATTTGTTGGGAGTGTCCACGGTTGCCGGAAATCAGACGATCGATAAGACTACGCGTAATGCCCTGCAGATCCTCGAATTGTCCGGGCTTCAACACATCGGTGAGCCATCTGTAAAGCTGACACTGAATGAGTAGAGGTGTACAAGGGACAAGGGTCAGCTCTGTTGTTACCCCCACAGACATGTCCTGAAATCCACGGAACAAGTGGAATGGATTGCACGTTCATTCTGCCCCCAGTCGTCAAGGCAGCGTGTCCCCAAAAGGCAGTGCTCAAGCTAGCTGAGGTGAGATGACACGTGAATCGATCTCTCACTGATCGAAGGTGCTGGAAAACGCCCCAGAGCCCATAACGATCGTCTGTACGGGTCCACTGACGAACATTGCCCTCTTGATCTCTTTGTACCCCGAGTTGAAACCGAAGATTGAACAACTCGTATTGATGGGTGGCAGTGTGGTGAGTGGTGCATCTCTCCTTCACTCTGAACTTGACAGGGTGTGGGTAACATCCAACCGGCTGCCGAGTACAATATTCTCATCGTGAGCTCCGTTAGATGTACCCCCACTCACTCCATCAGGACCCTGAATCGGCACGGATCGTCTTCGAATCGGGATTGAACAAGATCGTCATGGTGCCTCTCGAGGTGATGGATGACATCGCTTCTCCCCTCAGCCTCCTCAGGTGACTCACACGGCTCTGTCCACCTCTTCTGTATTGAACCGAATCTCCGACATGAAGTCCAACTTTTCGATGCTGATGGTGGACTTCCTCACCTTCTTTGGAAAGACCTACTTGAGCGTGAGTGATCGAGGTGATGGGGAAGAATGAGACGGATAGGTGTTCGGTATGCCCGATCCGCCAGTGCATGACCCCACGGCGGTGGCTTACCTCATCTCTCCCGGTGCGTTATCTTCTGCACCCGTTTGATTCATTCTTTTCAGAAATCTTCACAACCAAACTGATGCGAGTGGACATAGAGACGCAATCCAAGTATTGCAAGTGAGTGCACGGAGTCATCTTGAGTTGAGGTGAATCCAGCGGTCGCACGGTGTGTGACATCTACAACATGTCACCTCTGCCCAAGAACGTTCACGTGGCTTTGTCCATGGACGTCGAAGAGTTCTGGAATCTCATGGTATCTGCTCTGGAGAGATCGAACCAGCAATCCTCCCTCAATTCGGTGGTATTGAACCGCATAGAATGACAGAAGGGGGTAGCAGAGGATAGATAGATAGGCGAGAAGAATAGAGTGAAGCGCTTTAGCGTCTTTTGTTTCCTTTGAAGGAACGGTATCTTTAAGATCGGGCGGAATTTTCCCGGGAGTTAATACGAGTTGTTTCTCTCAGTGTCACCTTCGTATTAACCACAGCACGAGACAAAGAGGATGACGGGGTCCAGCGTCGTTTCTGGGGGAGGTCCAACTGACGAGAACATCACCATCTTCCTCGTTCAGCTATGTATTGTAGTCACTCTCTCTAGAGTTCTGGCATGGCTCTTCCGTTACATCAAACGTGAGGAGCACCCCGTGAAAGACTCTGATTGAACCAGAACCCGCTGTCATCGCCGAGGTTGTCGCTGGAATCATTCTTGGACCTTCAGCCCTAGGTGAGAGCTTTTTACTAGGGCCACAGATGATAACGCATCGCAGGGCGCATCGACGGATACGTCCACTACATCTTTCCCCCGACAACACACAATCCGGCATGTACCTACCCAGCTAATGGCGGAAAGGTAGTTGACCGAGATTCAACATCTGATCTCAATTTACAGCACGCTCTGGCAGCTTACGGACCCATCGATGTCTTGTCTGTATTTGCAAACTTTGGCCTGATCCTCTTCATGTTTATCATCGGCTTAGAGCTGGATACCTCGGTGATGAAGAGAAACTTGAAGGAGGGACTTGCCATCTCCATCAGTGCTATGGTTCTCCCTTTTGGATTCGTGAGTCTCTTCCACCATTCCTCTCTGATGTTCTAGGGCTCTGCTATTGCCTACGCCATCTGGACCACTATTGGAACTCCCACAAATCCAAACGTGCAATTCTCTACCTTCTTGGTCTTTGTTTCAGTCGCCATGTCCATCACTGCCGTGAGAATTCCATCCTCCTTTCTTCTGCTTCATGTTAAACACCAAATCAGTTCCCTGTGTTGGCCCGTATCTTGTCCGAAACGAGGCTCATGGACACTAAGATCGGAAACTTGGCATTGGCTGCAGCTGCACTGAACGACGTCATGTGAGACCCTGACAAAGTGACGAGAGCTGAAGAGAGCAGAGCATGGATCTTATTGGCCGTGGTGGTGGGTATCGCAAACGCTCAGTCGTCCTTGGGAGCCCTGTACACTCTGCTCATTCTCGTGGGTTTCGTCGCTGTCATGATCCTCATCGTCAGACCCCTTCTCACCGCTCTGGCCAAATCGAGGTACATGGTCTCTGAGACGGGAGAGCTCACGCTCGATGTCGTCGCTGCCTTCCTCATCGGTGGGTCATCCTCTTTGAGAAGGAAGCTGGGGGATCTCAATTGAAGGGTTCAGGAATCTTTGTGTGCGCGTGGTTCACGCAGATCATCGGAGTGGATGTCATCTTTGGTGGATTCGTCATGGGTGTGGCTGTTCCCAGAGTGAATCACCTACCCGAGAGATTCTTGAAATCCATCGAAGACATCGTGGTGGTTCTCCTCTTACCTCTCTACTTTACGAATTCTGGACTCAAGTGAGACGGTCTCTTGCTCGTAGAGGTGACCTGGAACAGGACTAACATTGGAACACTGAGTGAAGCAAGATCCTGGGGCATCGTAGCCTTAGTCATCACTGCGGCCTGCTGTGGTAAGATCTGGGCGGGTCTCTTCTCTGCCCGCTTCGCAGCCAAGGCGACTTGGAGGGAGAGTTGGACCATCGGATTCCTCATGAACACGAAAGGTGATGCTTCGTCTCCTCTGTGCCTGACATGTGAGCAGGACTGGTGGAATTGATCGTGTTGAACGTAGGACTCCAAGCGGGAGTGTTGAACACGGAAGTCTTCACTGTCTTCGTTCTGATGGCTCTCATCACCACTTTCATCACGTCACCTGCGGTACACTTCATCTACTTGAGGAAGAGGAAGCAGAGAGAGACCGAAGGAGACGGATACAAAGGACTGATGTCCATCAGAGATGTCTCTGTCATCCCCTGGGTCACAGATGTCCTTCCCTCTCTGCTGGCCAGAGACAAGATTGATCTGAGATTATTCATCTTGAAGGTGAACCCATGAGATTCGTTCGACGCTGATGATGAGGCAGGAAATCAGCGACAGGCCGTCTACGTACATGGTGACGGAGTTCAGTCAGATGTTAGCCAGTCTCGGAGTGAAGAGGAGGGGTGAGAACACGGCCAATAAGGCCCTCGCCACTCGTGCAGGAGAAAATTGTAAGATCAGTGGTAAGATCTTGGCTTCTGCTCGGCTGTCCCACGATCTGCTCCAAAAGTGTATTCACAAGACACAAGATATTGTCATCACCGAAATCAAGGTGATCACCTCTCATCCATTCAATACAATCACCCACATTCGATCATCATTCCACTACTGACACTGTCATTAGATCGCCCCTCATGCTCTCTCTTTGACTCGCCCAAGATCGGAAACCAATAAGGTCAACTTGATCAAGGTAGAGCTCGCGTGAGAGTCCTTTCTAACACGGTCAGTCATCGAGCATAGCGGACCACCTGATCAACCATTACGATCAAGGGTTAGGCATATTCATCCACAAGACGGACATCAAGAACACGTGTACGAAAGTCTTGTTTGTCTACGAGGGCAGATCCTGTGAAACTCTCTCCCTCGATTTTGTGACGGTGAGTGCAGCCAGTGTGAAGATCTCACAGAGAGCAGAACCTCGTCAACAACAACACCGACATCTCTGTCCTCTGTTTGGCCTCGAATGACTCCATGCTGAAGATGCCAGAGAGAGAAGGGTGCACCACCCTCCTCGTGGACTCTCCCACGGAGTCGTTCACGGCACACGAAGAACATTGCGATCTGATCATCATGGGCGGAGACAGGTGAAGCTCATCCACGGAGTCCATCTGACCACAGCAGATCATCGAATCTGTCATTCCGATCAGCAGCCCTGCGAGACAGCCCGACACCCATCTTGATGTTGTTTCCTCCCGTTGTAGGCGAAATGGACAGCCGTCGTAGTTTCCAGTTGAATGAGTTTGACATGCAGGAAGTGCAGCCCCCTTCTCTCAATGTTTAGATAAACTGTAGTCCTTGGTGCATTCATCGTGTTCAATTTAACATTGGTGTATCATCGATGATTTCGGTATTCCATCAAAGATGGTCTATGTATGAAGATGTTCTACACGATGTCTGTATATTACGATACCACAAAGGTATATTGCAGAGTTTCTCGGGAGGTGACCTGCCTCTTTGTGAAATGG
This sequence comes from Planoprotostelium fungivorum, assembly GCA_003024175.1. Taxonomy (NCBI): domain Eukaryota; phylum Evosea; class Variosea; order Cavosteliida; family Cavosteliaceae; genus Planoprotostelium; species Planoprotostelium fungivorum. Next base: position 2,309 of record MDYQ01000366.1, on the reverse strand, counting down.
TTGATGATTCGCAGATGCATTGTTGTTGTGGTGTGCAGAGTGGGCATCGGGGGTATTCTCAGAATCACGAAAGTGGAGGCCACACGAAGGACCTCCACGGGAGAACCGTCCAGCTCGGCCGTGACCTTCCTGGCAAAATCTCTCCCCTTGATGGTCACCTCTGTCGACTCTCTGTGATATCCCCTCCACGGGCTCAAACTCTCCAGCTGTGGCTCTGCTCCAACAAAAAGCTTATTCGACTGCAATTCGAAGGGTTCAGACAGTATCTTCTGCCTCACAATATCCCCTCCAACTAATTTGTACTTGACGTAAAAGATAAGCGTGAAGATCCGATTGCTCGAGTTGGATAGCAGCTGCATTCGATCAATCATCCCCTGTGAAGGCTGAAGGCTCACTCTCAAAGAGAACTCACACATGGAGTCGATAGAACGGTTCATCTTCTTCAGGCCACTCCATTCAACGAGATAATGATGAGTGCTTCGTGTGTCATCTGCATAATGCTCTAATAGCTCCCATTTTCCGTCGCCTTCAGGGTCATCATCATGTGCTTGATATCGAATTGCTCACCCAGAAGAGCCTGCACGGACCACCACTGCACAGAATCCGAATTGCACAAGATGACAAGTGGGTGAGGTAATAGATATCTGTGTTTGTCAGAACAGGCGGCCATTCACACGAACCTGTTTTCATTGGCGTAGCACTTCCTTTGAAATTGATTTGGTTGCTTTTGCAGATGGAAAGATGTGGCGATGCCGATGTTGTTCAGCCTCTCTCGCATCTCTATGAAAGGTGAGCTGAGACAGACCTGCGGCTCTCACTTGTGAACTTAATCCGTTCTGCGTCCTCGGAGAGTCCCGTTGTCGTTTTCACCCTGCCTTGTGTTTGTATCTCGGCTGTACCTTCTCTTCCTGAATTTGTGGTGAAGGTGAACTGCGAGGACCAATCGTGGGCTATTGGAGAGATATCCTGGTTCAGAATCCCCTCGATAGAACTACTTTTGTGTTCGGAAGCTTGTGTGTATTTCTCCTGTTCCATGGTTTCACTCTCTTCTACCAACATCCTCCTCTTTCGACTTATCCCATCGAAAGGAAATGCCTCGTGTGATAACCGATCATGATGGACAATGGAAACCGTCATTTCTTCCTCATGTGTTGGTGGCTGAGAGGAACTTCTCATTGAGAGAGGAGGTCCCTCTCCAGCCGTTTAGGTATATTTCTTCGCGTAAAGTGGTTCGGTGTTTTTCATTTCATCTCCCTCGTGATCGGGGTTATTTTGACATCTCCTGACCCCTTACAACTTTGACCGCCAAAGGTCCACTGGCACTGAGCCGACGGATACGGTCCAACAGTCTTCAACTTCACATGCATTCTGATAATCTCAACGGCAGCACTTCTAATCTCCTTATCAACCACTCAGCCATGTCGGAGATGATGAGACCCAACGAGAAGCCAAAGAATTTCTCTTATCAAAAACTTCATTGAGAGTGCCATCTGAGCGCGAGGTATGTGAAATGAGGTGAGGGCATGTATTTGTACGGCTTTGTTAGCCTGATTCCGCCTCTTCCTTCTGCAGAGTGTTAGAGAGAGAAGAGATGCACCATCACCATCATCTTCCTCTGTTCATTGAACCATTGAGGTAAGTTGGTGGGGAGGGTGACGAGGTCAACATCAAACAACTCGATGAACTGTTCATCTGCGTACCTGGTGCTTCTATGACACGCGTAACTCTTGTACTGCGAGTGATCAGTCGGTAAGAAGATGACGGTCGTCACCTCAACCAAAATGGAATTCAGACTCCAGTTTTGCAGACGTCTTAAGCATCCAACAAGTGTACCCGTTTGATGAATGCCAGATCTTTCAACATAAATCGATCTATGCGTGCAAAAGTAACTCACGCGCACATCAGCATGATGGGATGATTGTCCTTGTTGAGCAGGATTTCTAAGGCCTCTTTGATCAGCTCTTCTGTCACTGGTCTCCATGATTCATCTGGTTTCCATACTTTTAGTCCCAGGTGTATCTTGAATGCTTCAGTTGCATTCTCGATTCAGACCTACCAGGTTGATGTCATTCTCCTGGAAAAATGTAGAGACAGCTCGGGTTGGAACCTCTGGACTTAACTGGAGTATTGTCTTCAATCCTAACTGTTTGATGAATGGAAAATTGAGTGGATTCAAAGAGTTGCTTCTGTATATATGTTTCTCCACTATTCCATATGTCTCGGGAGGATAGAGCTCTTTAAGAGGTACTGTCTCTTGCCTTTTGTTTCTATCTAGCACATCCATAGATCAGTTGATGATGATGCCATTC
>MDYQ01000365.1:0-16961 GCA_003024175.1 Planoprotostelium fungivorum | reverse complement strand
TCATGCTCTGCATCATAATTTGAGGGATAGTCCCAATCAGATAGAAACCTATCACTGTCATTCTCTTTTCATTTGTGATCGAGCTCACCTCCACCACTGTCCCCTGCACTATTACCATGTAAAGTGACATTCACTACTGTCAGGGAATGCTAGAGATATCAGCTGGATGATGGAGGACTCAGTGGCTCACAAATGGGATTTCATTAGAAGAGGGCCGGTTGATCTTCAGATACGCTATGCCCCCATTTCCACTTGCTGTGCAGTTTATGAATTGTGTGTTGTTGATTAGAATCTGTTTCATCTCAGTCCTATTAAATGCCAAGACACTCACTGTGCCTGCTTCGCTGGATATCATGATTGCACCGCCATTGTGTAGAGATTGTGTTCTAATGAAAGAGGATCCATCAATGGTGAGATTACCAAGGAACCCTTTTGCAGAAACAGTGCCTTCTATGGTGAGACCACAAAGTACAATAGTATCACCTTGCCAGGACAAAACATCAATAAACGTACAGTTGGTAACCATGTAGCTACGGTATATGTTACCTACTGGTGCAATCTGAATGACACCTGGAGTGAAAGTGAGCAGACACAGAAAGGCGCCACGTCTCACCCGTGTTGATGTTCACAATGTTCTGAAACAGACTGTTCTTGATGTGAACGCCAGTGGATTCTACGTGGGTGAGAGAGAGAAAGGTAATGTGGCCCACTTGAATAGATGACACCTCGGTGTGGATTGTTGTGGTTGATGACTTTCACAGAGTCAATCACAGAGCCCGTCCTCTCGTTGCTGCTGGGATTCCAGATGGAACCAGAGCAATTGATGAACGATTCATTGTAAGATAGAAAAGATGTCTTGAGCAGATTAATCATGATAGATGACCAATTACTCACAGCTAAGTATAGCAGCGACACTCCATCGTACAGGGCTGAGACATTGGACCAGATGTTATTCCTGCTGACAAAGTTGCCGCCTGTGTAGGACTCAAACGCAAAATATACCATGGAGTCTGAGAAGGTACAATTCTCAATGAGGGTTTCTGAACCAACAGCAGCCAGGAACCAACTTCCTCCGTAATCAACAGCAGAGAAATTGGTGAAATGGGTGTCGTACACGTGGAGTTGATTCTGTCCGTTACCTGAGACTAAGATCCCAAGACTGATCTTCGAGAGGTCAGAGTCATACATCAGATCATCAAACCTACCCCTGTGAGGTGCGAATTTCGAACGGTGACACTCGCACTATCATCTCCATCTGCCTGCGGGTGTGTGAGCAGAGGAGATGAAACAAAGAAGTAGATCGAATCACCCAAACACCATAGCCATACCAATCTAAAAAGTCTGTGGTCCAGCCGTCCATCAGAAGAACGCCCGAATGTAGCCAAACAAGGATTTGAGGACCCTCGATGGCCTCCCTGAATGGACCATTCGAGTAGCTGCAATTGATGAACTCGGCCTCATTAGTGGTCAGATCAGCCAATGCGACTGCTCATGCGTTAGTTCGGATTCAATCATATGTATGATTGAAGGAGGTCCATCTCACCGGTTGAGAAGTTACTGAAGGAAACATCCGTAAATGTTGCATGATCCGCCACGATCAAGAAAGGGTTGTTGGCACCATTGGTGTAGAGTAAGTCAATCACATCGAATCCTCGGGCTTCAAACTGACCATCTCCCGCATCCCGAATAAAATAAAAGTAGCATTCTCGAAGGGTAGTCTCAGAAGACCCAAGGCCTATGAGTCTGACGGTAGACGGATACTGAAAGAGAAAATGATTCTCGGTGCACATGGTTTCGGTGACATTGAAGTACACGATCACTTCATCGTTAGAGTCCTGGGTTGCTGACACCAAGACTGAGAGGAATCTTTTAGAGATCGATGAGATGTTATGCATTACCCTGGTCTGCCTCGGGGCCAGTGACCTGGTACACAGAAGGGTTTGCGACAACTGCAGCTGCCAACAGGAAGAGCCAAGTCAACCGCATTGTGGTGAATTTCCTATGTCCTTGTTCCATCATGTGTAGAGGTACGATGTAAGGGCAGGCCGCCTGAGCAGATATGAATGCCATTCTTGTCGAGGTCAGACACTGCGACTCTTTTTTGAGCAACTCAAATCTGCACAAGGTGCCTTGTGATACTTCCACGCCCCTTCATGTCGCCGCTCTCGCAAGACTTGGCAGGAGAAGCTTCACACCACAAACTTGAGCTCGCAACTGTACGCACAGCCAAGATCGACAGAGCCAGCCAACTTGCTCTTGAGTCATGTTCGCGCGTATTGCACTTCTGTTGGCTCTCTGTGCAGCGACTATATCGCAGCCACTTTTGCTGAATGCGAACCCCACCAATTTCCAAAGCGGTGAGCTGATCGTGGACCAATTAAATTGACTTCATGAAGTGCTTGCAGAGTCCGCCGCAGGTAATGGAACAAACATCATCATCCAGTTCGCCGATGGTAATTACAACTGCAATAAATCGAGGTGAAAATCCCTTTTCGCATCCTCCTCACAATCAGAACAGTTATCGATGGACTTCGAAACAAATTGGAATACAGGGATACAATTCTACCGTTTTCACCGACTGCTATTTCCTTTTCTTAGGAGGGGGTAATCAGACCTTCCGCATTTCAGACATTTCCTTTTCCAACTATTCCAACTCTCAAGGGAATGTCATTCAAGCCAATAGTGGCCTCTCCTTCCATTTCAATCGAGTCAAATTCCTTCAGACAAGCACTGGTGATGTCATCCTCAGGAATCGTTCTGATCTCTCAACAGTGATAGTATATTCAAGAATCACACTATACATCGACGAGTGCATCTTTTCTGGTATGAAGGGTAATGGACGGATGATCTATCTCCGTCAAGCAATTGGCCACATCAGCAACACCATCTTCAGGAACTCTCCGGGGTGTACCGCCATCGCGCTCGCTTTGGATGCGACAACAAAAACGTATTACGACATCACCATGGAGAACGTCATCATGGAAGGCCTGAGCACTGGAATCCTAGGAACCCTGCTCACTCCCTTCTCTCCGCTGTATGTGAACGTATACATTCACAATCTCACCTGCACTCTCACGGGGGCAGGGTCCAGCGTGGTTGATCTTTCAGCGGGAACATTTATCGCGGCAGACATTACCGTCTCAGATTCGTCCTTCATCGGTGGGAACGAGGCGTTAAACAACTTATTCTCCTCCAATTCGGGCCCCAATCAATTCACTGTGCTGAGGACTACCTTCAATAACTTACAACTTCCCCTGTACAAATGTATCTTCTCCACAAGAGGAACGGCCAGGGTGCTGATCTCCGACGTAACGGTCAAGAACATCACCGGACCAGTCTGTAACGTGATGTCCAATGTTTTCAATGACGAAACGGACAACAACAGAGTCCCTCTCTCCTCCCTGATGGTTAGACATTCTTCTTTCGAGAGTACAGTCGTCCCAACTTCCGCACGTGAGCCATCGTTCATCTCGTTCGCATTCTGACCGACTCAGTGTTCACCTTCGTGTCGTCCAACATCGATGTGGAGAACTGTACGTTCATCAAGGTGGATACCCTTCTGGGAGCCATCTATCATCGATCCGCCTCCGAGAGCTTATCTTTAGTATCCATCCGACGATCAACCTTCCAGACCGTATCATCCATAGACGACGGCGGTGCAGTCAGTCTGACTGGCTCATTCTACAACGTCAGCGTCACCGATTGTTCCTTCACAGACATCATCTCTGAGGGGGCAGGAGGCTCCATCTTCATCATTGGAAGAGCCGAGCGGGTGGACGTGAAGAACGTGAATGTATCGAATAGCATCTCTACCGATGGAGGACACATGTACATCTCCTTAACGGGTGGAGTGAGCCGTACCTTCACTTCTCTACGACTCACTAGATTCAAGCAATCTCAAGTCACTATCGAAGGGTGTCGATTGGTGGAGGGAGTGAAGCAGATACTCAGCGATTCTGTTTCGGCGATTCAGTTGAAGGATTTTCTGGGAGAAGTGGCCATCTTGCAGGTGAGATGAGATCAACCAATCAGAAGCATGGATGACTTACGATTGGAAAGGGCGTGAGGTCACATCCGAATGTTGTCACATTGTGAGTACAAAGAACAAAATAAGGGACTGAAGAAGGATACAGTATGGGGCTAACATTTCCTCCTCAACCTCTCAGTCTCGTCACAGGTAAGATCAATGCCAGAGTGTGATTGACCTTGGACAGAGTTCTGTCACGGAGGAGGCTTAGACTCTTACCTGACCAAGAACGAGATACCGTTGGAAAGCCTGAAGCCAATCATGCGAGGAATAGCCCTGGGCATGAACCACCTTCACAGTGAAGGCATTGTACGTGCTTCGATCACTCGTCATCTCATATTCACATGGACACCCATGATGACCTATCTACAGATACACAGAGATTTAGCAGCGAGGAACATCCTGTTGACCCAACATCTCGAGCCGAAGGTCTCTGACTTTGGAATGTCGAGAAGAGCAGAAGAGGGAGTTGGCATGACTCAGACAGCCATAGGACCGGTGCGATGGATGGCTCCAGAAGGTGTTTCATTCCTTCGTTCCACTTCTCACTCAGGGCAGCCATCACGTCGAGAGTCTATTCTACAAAGTCAGACGTGTACAGCTTTGGCGTGTTGATGTGAGTCATCGCTCGATGGAAGTCAACAGAGTTATTGTACTGAATCCATCAGATGGGAGATGGTCTCTGGGGGTAAACTTCCATACGAAGAGATGGACACGGTTGAGGCAGCTGTGGCTGTGGTCACGAACGGACTTCGACCCTCCATTCCAGATGATATGAGAGACCGAGACTTGGTACAATTGATGTCACGTAAGATCGTCGTTTGGAAGAGATAACTGAACGTGTGCAGTCTGCTGGACCACTCAACCTGAAGGAAGGCCGGAATTCAGAGTCATACTGAACCGATATCTGTCTGCCACCTCTTCCGCATGGGTTGAGGACCTGCCTGACGTAGAATCACAGCAGAACCGCTATGTATCGGCTCTAGAATTGGAAGATATGCCAAATCATTACAGTGCTATCAGAACTGAGGACACGTCCCACACATAAATATCAAGCTTTGGAACATTCGTACAAAATAGAGATATACAACATCACCCGAATGTATTCTTCACGAATTCATGCGCGGCTGAGTGGAATCTCTGGATGTCGGTTCCCTTCTCTCGTGCAGCCTTCTTCATCCAATCTCTTGCCTTTCTCACAGATAAGGACCAGGTGTCTTTGTCTGCTCTCATTTTCTCGTCGAGATAAGTGACGACTACGGCCGTGATGAAGATGTCCATTGTATCTCCGTCCCCGGGCAGGGACTTGTTCATTTGGTCTACATCCAACCTGAGCACAGAGAGGACGGTCTTTTCGAAATGTCCCGTTGGTGCTTGGTTGTTCAAGATGCGAGACAGTCCAAACTGAGTGGAATTGATGTTGGTGTACAGACTCTCCGATGCCATTGCAGGTGAACTGGTGGCACTTCGGATTGGAGATGGGAGAGAGACAGACGGAAGGACTCCGTAGACAGCTTCACTCTCTTGACTCGCTGTCATGGTTGCCTTCTTGGGTGACGTGGGAGGAGAATTGAAGGAGGGAAGGGCATCGTACAAGCTGTTCGTTCCGCTGGGGCTCGACGAAGCTTGGACCTGGTATAGCGGTGCCTGCTGGATGAAAGACGTGAGATCGTTGCTCTGTTGGATCTGGGCCGTCATTCTTCCATTGTTCTCCTCCACTGTATGGATGAGGATGATTCGATTGAGACAAGTGGACACCTGCTACGAAGGCCGTCTGTCGAGACACCACCCCTGTTTCCAAAGAGACGTCAGTTGACTCTCGGATCACGTTGGTTGATCTGTCGATGAGAAACCCGTTGGTTCTGTGGAGATGACTCCTGCCTACCAGCAGACTATCAATGAGAGATCGACCATACAGTCTGTACGTGAATCAGTGATGGATGATTCGATGGGAGTGTCACCTCGTGAGGATGAATTCGTCTTCCTTCGTCTCGGTCACTTGATCCATGTTGACTGTCACCTGTCTCTTGTCATTTCGATTATGTCATTCTAGTCTCACCTGCTGTGACCAATCCTTGTCTCCTGCCTTTCCTCTGAGGGTGGCCGTGACTCGATGGTCTTGAAGAGGGAGCAGTTCTTGATCACTCAATCTGAGATAGACTGTCATCTCATCTCCCGAGAAGAGTGGAGGTAGGTGGTAAGGAGTCTGTCTGACCTGTGAAATCCATCAGTGATGACCTCATCGTCCTTCACTCACCGATGCGAGATTTCTGATGTGCCCCCAATCGATCATGAGCTGCTCCAATGTTAGATTATCTATCGAACGTGTAATACTTACATTGGTTAATCCAGGTCTGAGAGCTCGATTAACTTGTCTCATGATGGCTGCCTCCATGTTGATGGCAGGGATCAATTCACATTCACCGTTCGTGACCTTGGCCAATTGGCTCACCAACTTCTCGTCCACGGAGTTACCGATTCCAAAGGTGAAGATTCTCGTCAGGTGTGAATCTTTGAGGGCCAAACTGACGACGGCATCACTGTTGTTCACCTGATGATGTCAGCGACGTCTACTTATCCGATGGTCACCCCTCCGTCTGTCAGAAGAAAGACTTGTCTTGAGAGACCTTCGAGGGGTGGTTGGTTGAATATACTCTCTAATGGCTTGTACAACTCAGTACCCCCGAGATCAGCCTTTCGTTTCTTGTTCGCTTCCATCGCCTGTGCAAAATTTTCGTCGTTGTATTTGACGCTCGCTGGCCACAGACTGCGATGTGTGCTTCCAAAATTGAAGACGTTGAAATAACAACTCCTCGGCAGTGCTCGCAGAAGTAATTCCATCGTTTGGTTCACCTACGTCTCTTCACTCTCCCGAGATCCTCTCCTCTCACCTTCTGCATGGGTGTACCATTCATCGAGTCAGAGCAGTCGAGTAGAAAGATGATCTCGGTGTTGATCTGACCCTGTCAGTCTCTTCCTCTCTCCTCCTCTCACCTGTTCCTCCTCTTCCGTTCGCCTCAGATCGGGGTGGAAGGTGAAAGAAGCGACCCTTCCTCCCTTTCCATTCTTCTCTACTCGCCCTGGTGATCTACAACGGTCAGTCTGATGACATCATCCTCTCGTCTCACTTGAAGATATCTGCGACGATGATTCTCATGAAAAAGGTGTCCCTCCATGTGATGGACGCTGTCGCTCGACGATCCTGAAGGGTCAGGGGACAATTGGCCTCCACGTCGACCGGGGGTGATACGGTGTGGATGTCTGCAGAGAAGGAGATCTTTGGAATCTTCTCGAAGGTGGGGAGATCGAATGAGATCGCGTCCTCTGAGACGGTGAGAGCTGTGACGTAGATCAACGTCAGGGTGATGTTCTTATTCGGATCGAGAGGGCCCAGCAGACACTTGAATGAAACGTCGCTGTCTGTTCCATCATCAGCTCGTTTGACTCTCAAATAAAACGATGTATATCTGCTCGATGTAGAGTGGTCTCACCTTGTTCCAGTAGACAAGGAATATTTCCAGAGACCTCTTCACAACCTTGAATGGCCTTCCCTTTCTCGTGGACTACACTTCGGATGATGCGTCCACCGCTCTCGGCACGAAAAGAAGATACGACGGCACTCTTCGATAGTGGAAAAGTGTAACTCGTATCCTGAGGGTGTCCCGAATTGTTCTTCAATTGTACCGTGATGATCACACGAGCGGAGCGATCCACGATGAGAGTGTGAACGGATGCGTTGAGTAAGAGGAGGTCGCAAGCAGGAGCGAGAGAGGGTGAGTGATAGATGGGACTCTGTGGGGGCTTGACGGTCCTCTGTGTGCCCACGGCAAAGTCAGCTCTCTGGTTGACGGAAGGTGTGGCGAGCCTTCTCTGGGTCCAGTCTCTGTCTGAGCTTTGGTATTCGAATTTCGGTTGGAGGGGATCGAAGGTGGAGAAGGAGAGGGGGTGCTTCACGTCAGAGAGAGTGGAGAGGACCTCGTCGATTCTAGCGTAGCGTGTGCTGGTGTGACCCGAGAAGAAATATTCTCCCATCTCGTAATGGACGCCACGGTAATGCATCACTTCTGATCATCGTTCAGAGCAAGTTGAGAAGCATGATGAGAGAAGAGAAGATGATAATGGATAGAGTGGAGAAACTCACCTCGATTCTGGTTGAGGAAAGAAACGGCAATGTAAGTGCCATCGAAACGGACGAGGAAAGTTCCTTCGATCTCCTTCCTCAACAGATGGCTTGCCTCTTCATCGTGGATGCTCCCAAAAAAGTACCTATCTCTTTCAGATGTCTCGCATTATCAGTATGAACTATCTTGAAAATATGGACTCTTTGTATAGTGAACACTGAATTCGATAGGATGAATATCTATGAAATCGTGGTTCGATGTGTAAATAAAATATGCTCACTCTCTCGCTGGTAGTTCATTGGTGAAACCCACAGCGAGTGACTTGTAACTTTCCATGAGCTCAGTCAGAGTGGACCCCGTCTTGACGAGGGATGTGTTGGTCGTTCGAAAGCCTCCTTCGTATGCCTCGACCAATATATTATGAACGTTTCCATTTTCATCTGATGACACGATCAGATTACACATGATGTGATCAGAGACACACCAACATGGGAGATGATGATCTCTCCAGGTTTCGATTTAGACAGACGAGTGACGTATGTCCCTGATGGCATTCCGTTCAATAATCGAGTCACCTCATCGTGTGACATGTACCCTTGAAAAGACTTCAACTGCACCTCTCGTCTCGTCTGTGATGGATGAGGGGAGAGAGAAAGATGCGACTCACTCTCTCTACGCATTGTCTCAGAGGTTTGAAAATCTGAATAAAATTGGAAAATCGAAAGACACTGACGAAGCCAGTGCGGGAGGGATCTGAGATGGTGGTGAGAGGGAGTGGATGATCTACGACTCACCCATGACATAAGCCAATGGAACAGCGTCCTTCTCATCTATGGGATTACACACATTGGATAATGCCGTCAGAAACACATCCCATTTGACCATCAATCGGCCCTGATCGGAGTCGGTCACTGTGATGACGAATGCGATTGCGACTCACTTCAAAGGAATCCTGCCAGAATTGCCGTCCTTCTTCGTCGCGGATAAAATGAGAGAAGGTCGTGTGTTCTGGCAAGAAACTGTACTTGCGTTTGTCTGGGGGCGGTACTTGGTGATGTCAAGAGAGAACAATGCGTTGGTGCCTCACCTTCCTCCTCTTTCTTCTTCCGGAAGAAGATGTTGAGACAACCACCACCCTGTGAGGAATCCCTCGATCTCCTGATGTTGTTTCGAAGTGTGTGTTGGATTAGGGCGGCCTCTTTATAGAGTTCGATGTGTAAATTGTCGAGGGGGGTGCATAATCTGTGAGAGAGAAGCACTCGGGAAAACGTTCTTTTAAACTCTGGCAGACATATGTGCTCTAGATATAAATAGAGATTCAAGGATGCATCCGTTATGTTGGTTTCGATAATCGGTCTCTCGTCCTTGTCTGTCCTCTGATATTCTTCGATGACGAGTAACACGTATTGAATGGATCGGATGTACTCTGAGAGATTGATCTTGCTCTCCTCAGCCGCCTTCGCATTGAGAAACTCCAACATGAGATCGCATCTCCTCGAGACGGTCTCCAGTGTCTTGAGGAGATCCGTCGTGTTGGTGCTCATCCTCTAAGAGGAGATCGGATCTGGATGTTGAGTTCTCCCTCGGTAAATAATGTATACATTCGTTCGGGGAACAGTTCGACTTAAACTCCCGCGAGAGAGGCACCTCGCATCGTCTTCAATACCCCGACCAGGAATCCAGAGGGAGAACAGCACGAGAGAATGATAGACGAGAGAGCGACAGACAAGACCAGAGTGCGAGAGCGATTTATTTTATTGGATCTCGTTCTTCGTGGCTCCTCGTGGCTCCAGCTCTGACAAATCATCAGCCTGTGTCATTCGTTCGGACTCACCGAGAGAGCGTGCATACTGTTCATCGATATCGGACATCTTTGGTAACGAACTCAACATCTTTTGTATCCCTTCGTCACGTGGCAGGAGGTAAGGAGACTCTTGGAACCTGCTCTCTATCAGCCAGTGAGGGTGCAGTCGTCGATCTCACCTCCTCACGGCGTAGATGATGTTTCTCACGTATCTCGCTCGTGAAAAGTTTATCCTCTGTCCGATCCTCAGAGGATTTCCTTCTTCGATGAAGGTGAGATCCGTCAGATACACTCCACTGTTCATTGTTAGATGATCATCAGCTCATGATGATGAGAGGGAGAGGGGAGGACTCACATGTAGGGTAGACAGGGCGTCTCCCTCTCCTTGAGGATCTCACGGTACTGCTTGAAACTTCCCGCCATGTCCATGATCTGTTCCAATTCCAAGAGATCTGCCTTAGCCCTCTTGCTGAGCCTCTCCTTCGACCAATTGAGACGGAGGAGAGCGGAAGAGGCGAAGGCTGAGATGATCGCAATCAGCAGGTGGAAATTTCGAAGCTCACGGAAGCACACTGCCACCTGCACTCCGTCACACTATGCCCACATTCAAGTCTCACCTTGATGAAATATTCCATGACTTTCACACGATCTCTTATCTTCCTGGTATTGAGGATGGCCGTCTGAACGATGACGGTCATCTCGTTGAAGATGTCGATGGTCTTCAACAGACGAGGGCACTTCTTCTCGTCCTTGACCCAAGCCTGGTTGAAGAACTCGGTGTGCTTGATCTCTTGGAAGGGCTGGAACCCTTTCAGAGTCAACTGCTTGGCCAGCTCCATCGGTTCGATGCTCGTGATGCTCTCGTACTTGCTCTTCTTCTCTCTCGTCTCTTGCGGTGAATTCAGAGAGAAGGAAGGTGATCGTGCTGCGGCTTTCACTTGCAGTCCGTTTACCTTTGGATGTCATCCTCTCTTCCCATCGATGTACCACTCACCACGTTGGGGTACTCGGGAGCGACCTGAGTGTGGATGAAATCGATGATCTTGTCCTTCATGGATGAGGTCATGTCCTCGTATGGTGAATTGATCCAGTGCTTGATGAACACGCAGACTCTCAGCTTGATCTTGTCTGCCTCTTGGTGGTCCAGCATGGTGTACGGTGTGTTGTACCTCTCGATGAGCTTCTGCAGGAGCTTCTCCGGTGTTGAGAAGGATTGATAACATAAATAGAACACGTCCGTGAAATCGTTGTCTGATACTCGTCAGGTGTCTCGATGGGTGAAATGGCTTACCAAACTTATCTGGAGATGTGGCAAACTCTACGAGCTTATTGAACGATGCGTAAGACACCGTCTTATCTTCTTCGTAGGTGATCTCGGTTCTGTCGTCCCATATGTTGACGTCTTCATCTGTACAAGGTTCGATCCATGGCTCTCCTCTTCTCCCTCACCTTCATCCTTGGTTCTCGGTCGGATGTGCAGAGTGACCAGCTTGTTCTTCGGTGTTGATGGTATTTGATCCTTTAATGACATGTACAATGATAGCTCGGTCTCTGTCGTACGTCATCTCTCGTCCTCCTTTCGTCTCGAGTCGATGAAAGGAGAGAAAGCTCACGTTTATCTTCACCGGGAATCTGGTAGAAGAGAGTGAGGGGAGTGTCCGAGTCCTGAGTGATGTTGAAGTGGTACATGCACTCAAACTCTAAGATCTGCTGTGCCGTCAACATGACGTCCAGCTGTCCGACTCTTTCTCCTTTCTTCTCCCCGACTTCTTCGTTCGTGATGCGGAACATCCGTGGCAATATCTTCAGCTTCACCGGTGTGTTCTCGTTCAACTGCGAGTCACCCAACGTCATCTACTCCACAGTCAATCTCTCTCCTCTCTGTGTCCATCACCTCGTCCGATAACATGGGGGAGATCGCTTTCCTCGTGGCATTGAAGGAACTCGTGGTGTGAGGCATGGAGATGGTGGAGAGACCCCACTCGTCGGGGGAGTCGTTCTTCTGTATCGTCTTGTGAATGATCTCCTTGGCCGTCTTGATCTGTACATCGGGAGTGAAGTGGAACGTGGTCATCTTGTCTCCCTGCAGTTGGACGTTCAGCGTCACGACCCTCGGTTTGATGTGAAGACATCCCTGACATCGTCACGCCCTCTCCTCGATTCGACCTCACCGCTCCACTGGTCAGAATGGCACCGAGATAAGAACTGAGCTTCTTCGTGTTGTCCATCAGAGTTCCCAGTTGGTCGTCGAAGAGCTGACCCGACTTGGGGCCTTCACTGGGGGGAGGAATGTACAGGCCGTACTTGTCCATCTGATTGGTGGGGGTCATGGTGTTGAAGTCGTTGAGAACGTAACGGATGATCTTGGCCACTTCGCTGCTGGGGTGGAGCGTAAACTCCTTCTCCTCCTCGCTGACCATGTTCTTCACGTTGACGGTGAAGTTTCTCATGGTGAATTCGATGTAGATCTGACCCTTCAGGTTGTGGTCTTCCATCGTCTTGTTCAGGTCCAGGTAGTACCCCTTGCTCGCCGTGTCCTGAGGAATGAAGAGTCCGTACTCGATCTTTGTGCTCTGTAAGACATCGAAGCAGGATTGTGTCTCTTCCATCAGCGTGGATACTCTTGTGTCGGGCTCGTAGGGAAGGATGGCAGGTAAGAAGGAGAAGGTATCGCTCTTTCCTGATTCGGTGACGAAGACAAAATTTCCCTCCTTCAAGGTGTCCTTCTGCTTTCTGGCCAACACGATCATCTTTCCGTATTTCTCGATCATGTCCTCTTCATCGTCTAACATCTCGCTCTCAAAGGTGTCCACCTGTTTGTGTCATTCTCTCTTTCACTCATGTTTCGAATGCTCACCTGTTGTCTCAGCTTGTCGGTGTCTGAGGGAATGTAATCGAATTGTTTGATGCTTGTGAACATGTGGAGTACTCCCAAGTTGATGAGACTATTTCTCATGTCGAACCTTTCCTCCAACTCTGGCTCTCCACTCACCACCTTGTTAATCACCGCCAATATCGTGTTCTGTCTCTCTTCAGTCTCTCTCGTTCTCTCTCCACTCACCGAAGAAGAAGCGTTCTTGGCCTTCACGGCGTTAGAGAACAGCTCTACGATGGTGGACAAGAGGTTGGGCCTCGTCTTTTCATCTCTCCATTTCAAGCGGTGGTGATGTCGGATGGCATTCATGACTAATTCTCTTCCGATGAGAGAGAGAGTGCACAGCTCTTGGAAGATCCTCAGTACAATGATGGAGATCTCGCTGCTGGTCGAATCGTAGTGTAGACCCAGAGAGGAAATGGCGTCGCTGCAGGTGAGGACGACAGAACCACATTGTTCTAGGAGAGTGCACATGCATCGCAGAGCTTCTATGGTGATCGCTTCATTCGATGTACTGCTCTGTACTCTAGGTCAGAATCGAGTGGTCTCATTCAGTGTGGATGGAACATCAGATGATCCATGGAAGAAAAAGGATGATGCACACCTGCTCGAGAGAAGTGTTGAGGAAAGACTTTGAATCAAGTAAACGTAATAAATAATTGAGACCACCCGCTTCGATGAAGAGGAGACAGAAGGAATCGGAATTGAGACGAAGAGCGCTGAGCAGGTGGGTCAGGTCCTCTCGTGAAGTTCTTCCCTTCTGAAGGACGCCCACAAAATCTCCCGGTCGGTTCTTTCCCTTCATGGTCGCTCCGAAGGCTCTGCTCTTCCTGCTTCCCTCTTGTTTCTGTCTCTCTCAGTCTTCCCTTCTCTCTCCCTCACTCACCATCATTAGGGGCAGCCACGGCTTGAAGTCCTTGGCCAGCGCCCACTTTTGTTCGTTGTTCAGCTTGTACATCACATCCTGTCTATCCTTCGTGTAGCTCTGCTCCTCGATCATCTGCTCGTATGCCTCCCTGAACTTGGAATAATTGGGTGCTCCCTCCACTCTCATCGTTCCAAATGCCTCGTGTCTCAGAGACCTCCCGTACTCCATGGCCAGATCTACAGACAGAGTCGTTGTCTTTCGACCACTGGGTGACATCGAGTTCTTCTCGCTGAGACTGCCCTCCGGTGAAGAGGAGGTGCTGGCGTCTGGGTGAACGGAAGTGTGAATCTCTGGACTGAGGAAGGCTGTGATGGTCATCTGCCCGGAATCAGAGCCGGTGGTGCTCTTTCGGTTGGAAGGTGAGCGGAAGGGAAGGGCCTCCTCTCTCGCTTCTTTTCCCAGGATCTCTTGAATCGACACGAGAGATCGACTGTTCTGCCGCAGAGTGTGGCCACCTTTCAGTCGAGTGAAACCGGATTCGGAGTCGGATTTTGTGGCCTGCAGGTTGGACGTTCTGATTCGAACTGTAAAGTGTTATTTCTATTGAAAAATGGATGAATTATGGTAAAATGGGTGAGATGAGACGAGAGAAAGAGGGAGATGAAGGAAGATGCTCACCTGGAACGGAGAGGGCTGCTTCCTTCTCTGCGATGAGACTGAACAACTCAGACTTGTGATATTCACTATCATCCATGTGATTCGAATCCATGTTAAATCGAACGAGGGATCTGAGGTTCTTGAGAAAATTCGGTTGAGCGTTGAGATCGTTGTGGTGCAATTGAAAAGAGATCAATCCTCTCATTCCCGACAGCTGAGACGGCAGGTTCGCTATCTTGTTGAACTCCACGTACAATCGTCTCAGACTCGTCAGCTGTTCTCGTTCAGAAAGAGATGAGAAAGAGAGAAAAGATGAGAAAGAGAGGAAAGATAAGAAAGAGAGGAAAGATGAGAAAGAGAGAAAAGATGTGGAACAGATGTGAAAGAAGGAGAAATGACCTGGCCCATCTCTGCAGGAAGAGTGGTGAGAAGGTTCTCCTGGAGATGAAATTCGACGAGAGAGTGCATGTTCTCGATGCTCTGAGGTATGCTGGTCAGCCGGTTGTCGTTCAATCGCAGCGTCTCTAGACATTCCATGGAAGTGATCACGGCCGGAAAGCTCGTGAAACGGCAGTGCTGGAGGCTGAGAAGACGCAGGCCGGTGAGGCGGCTCATCTCTTGAGGCAGAGAGGTCAAGCTGTTGCTGGAGAGGTCCAGGTAGATGAGATTGATCAGATCACCCAGTTCGGGTGGGACGATGGTGATGGAATTGTGTGAGATCTTCAGCCTGGATAAGTTTCTGAGCTTGTTGATGGAGCTGGGAATGGTGACGATGGAGTTGTGGGATAGGTCCATCTCTTGGAGGTGAAGGAGATAGCAGAGAGAGAGGGAGATCTCGGGTAGTTCGTTGGTGGAGAGATTCAGCGCCGAGATGGAAGAGCCGGTCAGATCACCGGCCACCTTCTTGATGCAATTGCGAGATAGATCGAGAGTTCTCAGTCCACTCAGCCTGGAGAAGACCTTGGTTTGGAACTCTGGAATCTTGTTTCCTGACAGAGATAGATCCCTCAAGTTTGCATTTCGGGTGGCTGCTTCTTCTGGTAGAGAGGAGATGTTGTTGTCTTCTAGGTTGAGGGAGGTGAGTGCTTCTAATGCAGAGAGGGACTGCCAGAATTCCGTGGGTAATGTCTTGATCTTGGAGTTGGCCACGGTCAGTGCCTGCAATTGCGGTAATTCTGTGGATAATCCTTCCAGCAGTGCGGTGATCGTCTTCGTCTTCAGCTTCTCTGCATTTCTTAACTCTAGATCGGTTCCTCGATTGTCTTTGCTCTCTTGGATCTCACTCGAGAATTTGGCTGTTCGAGATAACGTCAGAATATTTGTGTCTCAAACGTGAAGATGGACATTGATATGCTCATCGATGATGATTCGACAGAGGGAATGGAGTACACACCTCCCATAGTAGAGGGAGGAGAGCCGTTGATAAAAATGAAGAGGCAAGCCTACGAAGTCACTTTGAGAGGTGGATTCGTTGAATCGTAAGTCGTCGATCGATGCTAGTGCCTAATTTACTTTTACTGTCCCCAAATCAAACCTTTCCTTCGTCTTCTCCGAACGGAACGATGTCTTCGGTTTCGGTTGGGTATTATGTTTTATGACAGGTAAAGGGAGGGTCGGAAATGGAGTGACCAGGTTTGTTTGATACACAGGAGGAGCTCGTGGTCGCTTCCCCAATCAGTCTTCGTTGCCAAATGAGCTGTTTGGGGTGATGTGCGTTTCCCCGGCGGTTTATTTCGACACTACAACGAGAAAATTTGAAGTTTATGACGGGGGAACATGCAAGATGGGAGTTCATTTTAATCCAAGGTGTAAATGATTCTCAGAGCCACGGCGACCGATGTTGGAGGGATAATACCAACTTCGGTGATAACGGCGATGATGAACTCCGCCGGCGTCGTGTCGTAAGCCAGGTTGAGTAACTTGAGGTTGGGAATCTGAACGAGTGAGTTGAATCGGAAGGAGTGAACGAATGCGAGAGAGGGAAGAAGGAGCTCTCACGTTCTTCCAGTCCGCCAAGATGGACTTTTCACCACCGCTCTGTATGGGTTGCAGCAAATCGTCAGGATCTGCCAGTTCATTGGAGGATATCGATTCGATTTGCACTCTCTCCGTAAACTTGTACGTCTCACAGCACACCATGAATGGAACCTTCTTCACGTCAGAAGAGACCCAGGGGACAGATGAACGAAGACGAATGAGAGGAATGAGGACAATGAAATATCAAGTGTACCTGGTACGTTTTGGCTGCCACGGCAACGGCGGCAGTTCCCACTCGAGAGACGAGACTTCCGTTGGCAGTCATGGCGTGAGCGCCCACAAAAATCTACTCATGTCAATCGTGATGATGGAGAGATGGATCACCTTGGTGACTTCGGGCATGATGTAAGACAAGGCATTGATGTATATATATGTGCACTCCATGCCTGCCTTCAACAGATTCTGAAGGAGGCACTCTCCTGTGATGGCTCAGCTCTCTTTCCTTCTACAATAATTCGTTGAATGAAATGAACGAACCTTCTTTCCGTGGTCTAGAGTCTACAACGATGACGCGGAACTTCTTTCCTTGGTAGAACGCCTTCTTCAATATCATCTCCACAGAGTACGATCTG